>ML786919.1:941508-972685 GCA_009831015.1 Picea engelmannii | reverse complement strand
GTTGAAGCTTGCTGAACATCTTAAGAAGACGAGGTTTTTTCCCTGTTTGGGTTTCCTCTTGAAAAATCTGTGTCTCATACTTGTGAATGACTGTTGCGTGTTATTGCTGTTCATTATGTTATCTGCTTTATGTTTATAACTCTAGATTTCACAGTAAAGACTCACTGCCACTAATATTAATGATTCAAAGTTAGAAAAGGAGAGAAATTATTAATAATCTACACTAACTGATTCACCCCCCCCTCTCAGTTAGTTCATACCTGTAACAATCCAGTCTCTACTACATCCCAAACATCAAGACCTAAGGCCATTAGGTATGTTCTCATTCTAACCTTCCAGAAGGAAAAATTTGTTCCATCAAACAAAGGAGGCTTAGTGGCTGAAGTCCCTTCATGACTTGTCATGTTTAATATTACAAATCTACCTTTAGATAAAAGGAACCTGCTCTGATACCAATTGTTGGACAACNGGGGGGGGGGGGGGGTGAATCAGTTGTTACCATGCTTAAACAATTATGCTTATTTTAAACTCTTTATAGAGAACTCAATGAAAATCACAATAATACAGAGAGGTAAGCGATAGAATATTCAACATCAGTCACACATATGAAATATAAAGAGACAGATATTTCCTGAGGAAACCCATAAAGGGTAAAAACCTCTTCTTCTTGATATGATAAGTAATATTTACATTTTGTACATTATCATACATATGAGATCCAACTCATTGTGAGGATACAACCTCTATTTTGCAAGCTGCAACTTGCTGAGAGCACCAACTCTCTGTTTTCTCTAGCACCTACTAGAAGGAAGCACCAACTCCTTGGTTTCGTTAGCACCCACTAGAAGGAAGCAGCAACTCCCTGGTTTCTCTAGCACCCACTAGAAGGAAGCAACAACTCCCTAGGTATTCCAGCACCAACTGGATGGAAGCACCAACTTCCAGTCACACAGGCACCAACCTGTATAACAAAGAGCAATAGTTTTCCCTTGCACCACCCTGCCACCCTGGCTTATTTGGATACAACCAGATGGAAGCTACAACTCCATGTGTTCAAGCACCCACTTGAACCTCTAAGCACAACAATCCTCCCTAACACCTCCCTACCACCCTGAGATATAAAGTTTTCTATCTATAAATTTTTCACAGTGATACAATATTTATCAATGGCTTACCAGTCTCATCATTGTTTTTCTCTACCTACATCAGTGTCTTCCTGCACACTTTCCTTACAATTTATGTTCTTCTACATTTTATGCTCTTTGCGCCATGTCCCCTCTATGCACCATTCCTCTTCTGTGCATTTCAGCTGCTGCACTCTGCCTCCTTCTACACACCTGAATCACTATCAACAGCCCCCAATCTCTTCTCTCTTATGTGTTTTTATTCCCTATGTGCATCTTCTACATCCTCTATCCACAATTCTTCTACATGCTCTCCCCATGTCAAGTGCTCTGCCTGATCATCATTGCAACTCTTCAGCTTCTCTAGCAGTTAAACCCATGTGTCTGTCATCACTAGGTGTTATGTCGAGATTCCTTAGCCTCTCTAGTAGTCGAGACTCTTCATATTCTCTATCACAGTTGAGCTCATTCCCTCTGTTGCAATTCCAGGCTCCAACGATCTTACATCTGTCAATAGCCTCTATGAACAGTCTTCATTCCACTGGAAGATGCCTCGAGATTCTTCATCTTCTCTTGTGATCACCCTGAAGTCTCTTCAAGTCCTCTGGTAGAAACCATCAGTTATTTCTATCAGTTACACTGTGAACCTATTGAGCCCTGTGCCTTTGGCACCTTTCACCTTTCCTTTCACATGTGGCCTCAGGCGGTAACCACACACTTGTTCAGAATGTGCTTTTGTGACTCACGTTTCATGGATCTGGGGATGAGGTATCTCGACTCTCCAAGTCACGATCTCCGAAATGGAGCTTGGTTTCACTTGATCCTTCCTCCATCTTTCACAGATGTGACCACTGGATATGACCACAACCTTATTCGAAATTGCATTTCACAATTTTGCGTTTCGCGAATTTGTTGCGAGTCACTCTGACTCTTCCAATTCCCGATCACAAAATGGAGCCTTGCAACTTGCAAGATCCTTCCTTCACATTCCCATAGTTGTGACCAAGTGTTTATCCATAAAGTGCTTTCATGATTTCTCATTTCAACATTCCTACATTTCAACATTCCTGTGGAGAAGTATCTTGACACTCCAAGTCACAAACCCTGAAATGATCGGAAGGTATTTCGGTGTTTCAGCATTTCTGTGATGAAGTGTTTCGACACCTACAATCTCCTGGTATCTGAAACTCTAAAATGGAGTCAGATCGACGGTCCATGATCTCCTTTTGATCAATGACTCATATTAAGTCATGGTTTCGCATTTTGCGATTTCGACATTCTTGTCATGAGTGTTCTTGACACCTCCAACTCTCGGTATCTGAAACTCCAAAATGGAGTCAGATCAACATATTTCGACGTTTTGCATTTCACCGTTTTGGCATTCTTGTCATGAGTGTCGTTGACACCTCCAACTCTTGGTATATGAAACTCTGAAATGGATTCAGATCAATGTATTTCAGTGTTTCGCATTTCGCCGTTTCGGCATTCTTGTCATGAGTGTCCTTGACACCTCCAACTCCCGGTATTCGAAACTCTGAAATGGAGTCAAATCAATGTATTTCGACGTTTCTCATTTCTCCATTTTGTCATTCTTATCGTGAGTGTCCTTGACATCTCCAACTCCCAGTATTCGAAACCCCGAAATGTTGTGGTTTCGCATTTCACAATTTCATCATTCTTGTCATGAGTTTCTTCCTTGACTCCTGGAGTTTTCACTTCTGATCTTTCCATGCGATCATCATTGCGCTGTTGGTCTTGATCTTTTCCATCAATGACAAACACGTATACTTTGCCTCTATCTGAAAAAAATGCCAATAATCTCCCCCTTTGGCATTGATGGCAACCCCTTGAAGAACGTCCAACTATACCACTATAGCATCCTTGAAATTACCACACTTTCTCCCCCGTTTGACATCAATGTTAAAGAAGAAACATGCTCCCCTGAGTTGTTGCAACACATACTCCCCCTGTCAACTATGAGAAACTTAGAGATACAACAGATATTCAATAAGTAATCCCCCTAACTAGGTGACTAGTTTAAATGAAATAAGTTATAACTCCCAACTTTTGACGAAGATATCCAAAAGGGTTCGCTACTAATGGTTTAGTAAAGATATCAACAATATGTTTTGTGAAAGAAATATAATTCAGCTGAACAATTCTGTTTGTAACTTGTTCTCTGAGAAAATGGTATTTTATTGGAATATCCTTAGTCTTGGAATGAAGAACAGGATTCTTGGAGACACTAATGGAACTGGTGTTATCACAGTGAATTCAAATTGGATCAGTATAGTTTACCGTCAAATCTGCAAGAGTTTGGATCATCCACAAAATCTGAGTGCAGCAAGTAGTAGTAGCAATGTACTCTGCTTCTATAGTTGATAAGGAAATAGATCATTTCTTTTTACTAAGCCATGCTACTAATGAGTCACCTAGAAAGAATGCTCCTCCACTGGTGCTTTTTCTCTCACCAACACAGTTTGACCAATCTACATCTGAATAAGTAGTTAATTGAAAATTCTGATTTCTGGGATACCACAGACCATAAGTCATTGTTCCCTTCAAGTATTTGAATATCCTTGTGACAGCTACCAAGTGACTTTGTTTAGGAGATGATTGATAACAACCTACCATTCCAACAGCTTGCATTATATCAAGAAAAGATGTTGTGATGTACAGAAGACTGCCTATCATTGATCGGTATGTCCTTTGATCAGCATCAGGTGACATATCATCTTTACTAAGCTTGCAACCAACCACCATGGTGTACTAACATGAGAGGAATCCTCCATCTGAAATTTCTTCAACATCTCTTTAAAATATTTTTCTTGAGAGATAAATATTCCTGCAGAACTTTGATTTACTTGTAAACCAAGAAAATATGATAGTTCTCCTATCATGGACATCTCAAACTCTGTTTGCATAGAGTTAGAAAACCACTGGATAGATGATTCATTAGTAAAACCAAAAATAATATCATCTACATAAACCAAAACAACTAGTAGATTATCACCTTCAGACTTAATGTAGAGATTGTTGTCAACAATACCTTTCTTGAACCCTTTGTCTTGTAAAACTTTGTCCAGTATATAATACCAAGATCGTGGTGCTTGTTTCAATCCATATAAGGCCTTCTTCAACTTGCAAACATAATTAGGATTATCTGTCAATGAGAATCCTTCAGATTGCTCCATATATACTTCTTCCTCTAGATCTCCATTAAGAAAAGCTGACTTAACATCCATCTGATACACTTTAAAGTTCTTATGGCATGAATATGCAAGAAACATTCTGATGGCTTCCAATATTGCCACTGGTGAAAAATTTTCATCAAAGTCCTGACCTTCAACTTGTGCATACCTTTTATAGAACAATCTGGCTTTATTTATAACAACTTTTCCTTTTTCATTCATTTTATTTTTGAACACCCATTTGGAACCTATTACATTCTTATCTTCAGGTCTAGGGACAAGCTCCCAAGTATTTTTTTTCTCAATATGATCAAGCTCTTCATTCATAGATCTAATCCAATCATCATGCTGGATGGCTTCATCAAAATTTTTAGGTTCAGTGATAGATAAAAAAGAAACATGAGATTGTTCTGATTCTGTAATCAATTTCCTTCTTGTTTGAACTCCTTTATTTATATCCCCAATTATCTGATTTTCAGGATGATTCCTTCTAACAATTATGAGAGGTGAGTTTGTTTCTTTTTGCTGATTTATGTCACCTTGAGTATTTGTATCTACTTTTGATTCAGATTCTTCTCTTTCTAATCCTTGGATCTGTTCATCTTCATCTTCAACTATATCTTCTGTGCTTGGTTCAGCACTGCTTACATTTCTGACCAGGATTTCTTCATCAACTTTTATGCCTATACAATCAACTAGTTTATGCAACCTCTTATTGTAATATTTGTACCCTTTAATGTTTGTAGCATAACCTAAGAAGATACCTTCATCATCCCTGTCATCATATTTTCCAATATTTTCATCATTGTTCTTGATATAACATTTACTCCCAAAGACTTTAAAATTCTTGATTGAAGCATGTCTTCCAAACCATAGTTGATAAGGAGTCTTGTCACTATGTGGCCTGAGGTGAGCTTTGTCAAGGATATGAACAGTTGTATGAATTGCTTCCACCCAATATGTATGAGGTATGTTCCTTTCATTCATCATTGATCTTGCCATTTGTTGTACTGATCTATTCTGCTTCTCAACAACTCCATTTTGCTGTGGAGTCCTTGGAATTGTGTACTCTCTTTTGATCCCATGTTTATCACAGAACTCTTTGAAGTTCCATGAACTAAACTCTCCTCCTCTATCAAACCTTACTTCCTTTAATCTTTTTCCTCTTTGATTCTCAATCAGTGCCTTGAACAATTTGAATTTTTCAAATGCTTCAAATTTTTCCTTCAAAAAGGCAACCAAGGTTAGTCTAGAATAATCATCAATAATCAACATAAAATAATTTTCTTTTCCTGTACCTTCTTTCCTGGATGGTCCACATAAATCCATATGTACTAACTGGAGAGGTTTTTTTGTTGAAGGAAAGTTTTTAGATTTGAACTGAGTGTGAGTAAGTTTTCCTATCTAAAAAGGTTTACAAACAGAGTCGTATGGCTTTGATATCTTCAGAAGATCTTTTATTGCCCCATTGTTTCTGAGATTGATTATATGATCAAAATTTAGGTGTCCAAGTCTCCTATGCCACAGCCAACTTTCATCATATTTTCTTAAGTGGAATTCTTATTTTTCCTCTTTTAACACATAGACATTGTTTTATGTTCTTATCCCTTTTGCAACCAGTTGTCCTGAACTCAAAGACTTTATTTTACAGTCTTTAGAAGTAAAAACAACTTCACATCCTTTGTCAAAAACTTGACTGACACTTAGTAGATTATGTTTCAAACCATCTACAAACAACACATATTGAGCTTTTCCTTTTCCATTACTCAAACTTACCATTCCTTTACCTTTTATTTTTCCTAGTGCATCATTTCCAAAAGTTACATTCCCTGGTTTTCTTTCACTTAGAGTTAGAAACTTACTTTTGTCTCCAGTCATATGTTTGGAACATCCACTTTCAATATACCAGGGATTTTTTTGTCTTTGGGCTGATAACACTAATCCGCACTGGTAATCTTCTTTCTTCTTCCAAACCTTGAAATTTTCAGCAGTAGGATTCAGATTTGGCTTATAGTTTCTTAAGCGATAGTTTGCAGCTTTATGTCCATAATTATGGTAGTTGTAACATTCTAGTTCACTAAAAAATAGATCATAACGATTGTTATGCTCATAACTGTTGTTGTGTTTCCCCTGTGTCCTTCTCCCAGTCATCACATGATTTATAGTCTGTGATTGTTTGTTGCTTGGCTGGCTCAATCTTCTTGAAAATTTTGATTGATCATATCTAAATCTTAAAGAACAATTTATAGCTTTGTGACCAAAGTTAGAACAGAAAAAACAATATCCATAGAAAAATCCTTTGTACCTAGAATATTATTGTCTTCTTTGAGTGAGTCGATTTATTCCATGCTGATAGTTTATTTGATCTACAGGTTCGGTTCTGATACTTTTTCTTTCATTCCTTCTCGGTGGCTGATCCTCTTTCTTTGTTTTTGCAGAGTGACTGTTGTCAATGTTTGAGGATTTGACAAACTTGATAGGTTCTGTATTACTTGGATGATCACTACTTGATCCTTCTTCATACCCCAAGCCAGCTTTCAACTTTGAGTTTCTTTGCTGATTTAGAATGGAAGTTAATCCTTCTGAAGCTTTAATACTTGACAGAGTTTGGTGATACAATGCCTTAAACTTCTCCATCTCTTTTCTGGTTTTCACTACTTCTTCTTCTAAGTCTTCACACCTTGATTTCTTCTCTGATAACTGTTGTTTCAGAATGTCCTCGATTTTCTTTGCCTCTTCTAATTCCACTTTTAGTAGGGCAAAGTCTTCATCAGGTTTTTTAGTGCCTTTCTTGAATTGAATCAACAATTTTTTTTTTCTTTCTCTTCTTAAGTCTGAGTCTGTCAATCTCTTCCAAAGCGTTGTTCAGCTCTCTTTCTAGGTCAACCACAACTTCTTCATCATTATCATCACTACCTGTGATTTTATTATCATAATCCTCTTTGGCCACAAGCATGAAGTCATTTACATTATCTTCACAGGAAGAGTCACTATCGGTGTCTTCTGAGGAGTCATCATTGTTTACACATAAACTTTTATTTTTATCAAATCTTTTGAGTATTAGAGGTGGTTGCCTAAAACATCATTTCGCTCATAATGTAGATTTGATACCAGATTACATTTTTGACAGAAGCACATCTGATTCTAGACTATGTTATTCTATGATTTTTTCATGCTTGATTTGTTGTCAGTGGCTTCTCAAATCTTCATTTTTCTGATTCATCCTAACATGAAATTTTGGTGATGCAGAGATAACTGCTTTGCCCAGTACGTCGCCATTGTTGGCAGGCACACATGTTTTTTTATTTTTAAACACGGTTGAAAGGCATTCCATTTTTTGTAGCTTCCATCACCCTATCTATAAACAATTTTATGAGTTTATTATGACTGATTGGGTTAAAGCCTGCTTTAATAATGTTTACTATTTTGATTTTTCGACTGTTTTGTTTTAATTCATGACTGTAATCATGAATTAAAATAAAACTTGGCTTATTATTTTAGTGATTTTATGCCTTAGGTATATCGTTTAGCAAACCTTTTCATATGAATTTGAATTATAGATTTTATAAAATGGTTGTTACACCCATTTTTGTGTTAATATGATTATTGTTTCAATGGTTTGATAGTTTTCAATTTATCAAGATCCTTTGACACATTGGTTAGTCCTCTCATGAATTTATGGTCATATCAATAGACTTTCAATTAATGCACACCTGCTATACTCGTGTCCTTATCTCACCCTGCTGGCACAATGTATTAACGATCCATTCATTACAGGCATAGGGTTTTGACTATGTATGTCCAACTCTCATTACAAGGAATGGTAGAGCATCTACGATCAAACCCTTGGTGTTTTCTCCCACTACCTTTCATATGATAACACACAGGCTTTGTTATGGCCATTTTCCCACTATCCATTCGGATTTGTTCCTATTGCTCCTACCATTCAAACCTAAAACTATCTTGATTTATCTCTATTGCATTTTGGTTACATTTGTTGTGGCACCTTTGATGCGAATCCAACCAAATGACTCCAAGTTTTTTGTTTTAAAAAAACTGTAATTGCATGCCAGAGACATGTTTTTGAGGGAGAAATTCTGAGCAAACAGTTACGAATTAGTCCAAACCCTTTAAAACCCATTTCGGAAATGGGGTCATTTACCTTTTAGGTGGGCGGATTCTTTAGAAACAAATCCATTTCAAAGGTATGTTTCATTTTCTAGATAGAAGTTTCTCAGAAAATTTGTTTCGCTTGAGTTTTCTTTTTCCCTTTCCTCTCTGTGGGTGTGAAGATATGCAACAAATGACTGAATCCTATCATAAACAGAAGCTAAACCCTACTATCAAAGACTTGTGTGTTAATCCACATGATTACTATCTCCTTGCTGAACCAAACTTCATTCCTTTGTAAACCCCCATGGTTATGGAACCACGATGCATGTTTTTCATCCAGAACGACATTGGAACATGTAATGGATGTATGGAAAGGAAGGTTCTCTCCTACTCTTGTTTCTGAGCATAATCAGGGTCATATTAACAAACACATTGTCAAAAAAATAAAAATGAGAAACATAGTAACTTAGATTCGATCTTTATAAACAATAAAACTAAGCAGCCTAATAATATAATCATTAGAAAACTAAACAAATTGCACCATCATAAATTCAAATTTGTCAAAATTAATGAAATAGATAATAGTTGATTATTTTAGGATTTGATTCTATTTAAAAATAAATAAATAAAATAAATAGATTTTTATGGTTGATTTTTACTATTTTAGACCAGCTATAGAAACCTGTAGCTAGCTACAAAAACATGTAGCTTATCTTTTTCTAAAAATCAGTTTGAATTATTATCCAAAATTAGGTCTCTTTTAAATCAAAAATTAGAATTTAGTTATGGGTAATTTTCTAACTTATTTCTATTTCGTTTTTCAGGAAATAGTAGATCATGTTGCTGATCATCTCGGGAGAAACAAATTCGATTATGCATCTAAGTGAATTAGTAGTTTCTTTTCTTCCTGTTTTGCAAAATTTTTTATCAATTTTTGACTAGAATCAACTCTGTTATGAGTGGTTGTTAGCCCTCTATTTTTGTAATATTTTTGGTTTCATGAAATCCTATCTTATCCTATGAGATAGAAAATTGTGATTTTAAATCACTTTAAATACTGTTCATTTTGTAAGTCAAAGGATCTTCGCCTGGAACAGATAATGGACAAATGATCTTTAGAACTTAATGGAACAACTTATATCATTTCGGCTTTAGACCAATGTGAATGTTGTCTCATTTATGTTTTTTCTCTCTTATTTTGGAATAGTAATGTGTTGTATAGATTTAGTCTCAACAACATATGATGTTCCATTTTATCCATGTTTTAAATGTTGTTCATAATTTGTTGTTTCACAAGTTATCACTGTGATCTTGATATTGATTTTAATATCATGATTTACGCATGATGTTTAGTTGATTAATAAAATGAATGTTTTACATTAAGATTTATGTTACTGTAATAGTTCATAATTATAAGATCATTGTGTATACATGTCTATTATTTTGTTCTCATATTCTGACTGCCAATAAAATACTGGAGTTTGTTCGGGAGGTATTTGTACAAACCTGTCATAGATTTTTCTGACAGACAGGAAAACTAGAGTTCTTGATCGTGCAGAGACACAGACATGTTATAAAACTAATTTCAGGTTAGATTTATTTCAATTTAATTTTTGTTATTAGTTTGTCTATTAGTGAAACACGAAATTTTTAGATTGTCTTTGACCATCACTCTATCCTTGTTTCATAATATATTAAATTAAGTTCTTAGATTTATGATTAGAAAACAGAAAATATAAAAAATGTGCTTTCTTTGTCCACTTTTGCAAACAGTTATCAAACTTTGATTTTGCAAGGCATTCACCAAAAATTGCAATCTTTAATTACTCTGTACATAAATGGCATGTTCATATTTATCATTCTGTTTAATGTATTTGTAAATAATTAGATTAAAGTATATATATTATTATAGTCTTAGCATTAGTCAGTTTATTTCTCTTCTTTATTTTAGGACCCTATATTGGCTAATGGAGACATTAAACCCGTCAGAATAGGTTTTACCAAAAGGCTTGGGTTATTTAGACAACCCCGGACCGAACCTGTTCTTCCAGTTGACAGACTGTCAAATTTGCCCGTCAACAGGTCCACCCTCAAAATGAAACAACAACCTTAAATGATAAAGGAAATTTACAACATACCTCCCTTCATAGGTTAAAAACCTTTGCAATATGACAAGCATCGTTCAATATTCCTCCTTGATCCAGCTCCAGGAGATGGCTTTTGTCCAATCTGGGTCCAGATGTTCGTGTTTCAAAAAATTCTGACATAGCCTCTTATCAATGATGATACCTGTTGGAGCCACCTTTGTTTTTTAACCTGTTTTGATTTTCATATCTTAATGCTCGAAATCGAAAGATGGTTTTCATATTTTCCTTCATCTGTTCCAAAATATCTGAAGTATCATCACGCGAGCGACGACAGTTATCATACCCTCAAGGTGAGTTCTACTTTTCGTTCAAATGATTTTCCCCTATTTTACCTCGATATTTCGTATGTCAGATGTTATAAATCACATAGTTCACAAGTCCCGAAGAGTGAAACGGAGAAATCACTTTAAAGTTTTACCCAAGTCATTAGCGAGAGTAAAACTTTTCTAAACTACAGTTAAGCATCATCGAGGTTTCGCGTCTCAGCGTTTACTAACTCCAAAAGTCTTACTGTCATAACCTCAATAGCCGAAACCACAAGATTCTTGTTTTACTGACCCGAGTTAATGATAAAGGTAAAAATCTTAGTCGCAGTTAAGCTCTGTCAGGAATTCGCAACTCGGCGTATTTTCTTTTAAAAAGATACACTGTTAAATCCCTGAGTCGCGAAGTCGCGATAAAGATAGAAATGTTATTAATTAATCACTTAATCCGGTTTTATCCCCAATTTTAATTAAATCATATCACCGTGATCTCATGATTTCGCAACTTGGCATACGAACTTCCCGGAAGCTATACCTTCGAAGCTCCGAGTCGCAAAATTGCGATATAAATAATCACGTAATTAATTAAGTGCCTAATCATAATTACATTTTTAACCAAAAATAATCGTCGCAATCTTGGGTATTAGAGGTTCAAAAGGTTAAAGCAAAAACTCTCAATGTAGCGAGTACCGAAAGATTAATTAACGCTGATAAAACCTGATTAACTGAGCTAAGCCAACATTTCTCGTGATTTGATGCATGCACAGTCTACGAGGCAGTCTTAATTTTTCCTTACGCCAACTGACATTTCAAACTGCCAAAAGTTATGGCATTAATTAGAAACAAGGCGAATCGACAAGTAAGGATTGTGTTTTTATTGCTAAATTTATATTTAAGCATGATTTGACCGTTTTGGTTTTGAAAAGTACCGAGTTTTAAATGGATGAATATATAGAGATGTTACTTGTTATTGCAAATTCATTTCTATATTACGCAGAGAAAACTTTTCTCAGCGAACTAATTTCTGTATGTATACATATTTTTATCGCAGAAGAGCTAAAGCAGGATCCCCCGCCATGGCCCTGCGAAAAGCATCTAAAGCCAACGTTGAGGTTTCGGGACAAGGTTCAGACAATGTCGCTAATACTTCACCTCAAAGTGTCAACTCTGTTCGGAACTGGTCATTTGTTTCTGATGTTCTATAGTCCGAATTAGTAGATTATTCTAATGACTCCAGTGATAATGAAAAAGATGACCTGACCACCAAATATAAGATTGTTGTCCAATCTAGAATGCATAAAGTAGCGGCCAGGCTATGACTGCTCCCTTACTATGATATGGTCCAGTGGGCATTGGAACATGTGGACATACCAACCCGAACCATCATCAATGAATAAAAAGTCACTATTGGGACTTTCAGACCTGAACAACTGCAGGCTATGTACAAGTTGCCTACTGTGTCGAACCTTAAATATGATGCCGAATTCTTGGAGAACTTCAAACAGAAGGAATGCGTGCAATATGACAAGATTATGTCCAGTTTAATCATAGATTGGGTTTCACATCCTTCGAAGTTCAGGGCAGACAGTAATGGTATATATTCAATAGCTTCATTGGAATCGCAGTTCAAATATGTAGCTATGATGACCTGCAAACTATTCGGGAGAGAGGACACCACACATTGTTTTCTTCAATGGGTGCCTCTAATACATCAATTCGTCGAAGGTTGTTCCTTCGACTGGGTGAAAATGTTGTCTGATAGCTTGACTAGTTGAGTTACAGAGTATTGGGCGCAGTGGGAGAGTGAAAAGATTGCTTCATTCTTTATGTCCATGTACATTATGGACGCCGTGTGTTTTCTAATGCCCTTTCCATTAATGAGCTGGAGTTGGACTCCATCAGAGGCTGAGCCCATCCACGTCTACCATTCAAAACTGTGGGAGAACAAAGCGACGGATTTTGTGTATGAAAATTTTAACTGGGTAATGGTATCGCTGCATGTCACTATTTTCGGCCACCCTCCACCCAGGATCTCGGATAGTATAGTGATGAATTTGAGCAGTATAGTTGACTGGTATGTAGAAGTAGAATTCTCATATCTCAGAGTTTTCGGGGCTTCTCTTCCCCTGCATGCATTACCATTATTCATACCCGACAAGCTGGCTTGTCATGAGGTTGTTAGGCAAACCGTAATCAGTGGCATAAGCAAGGAGCTTAAGGGATATTCAAAGAAGGTATGGCCATCATTTCCTGTACATTTAAAATCATATTATTTGTTAGATTTTGGGCATGCTAAAGCTGAGGCAGCAACCCTAGAAGACCTAAAATTGGTTCTTATTGAATTCAATAAGCATGATCCACAAAGGGTCGTAAGTAATCATTTGGCCAGTTGCAGACTCAAAAGGTTCGAACACGAGAATTCACCCTCGGATGACATTTTCCGAGGCTCAAGATCTTATGCCAAGATTTTGGCTTCGATACAAGCCATGGCACTTGAAGAGAGGGTCGATGTTCTAAAATTCCAAGAACATCAACGCAGTTGTCTTCCCGCAGTATTGCAGGGTGAGAATTTGAGTACAGCAAAGGTGAAACAAAAAGAAGCTGAAGGCTCCAAAGATGCGACACCCAGCCAAGAAAAACACCAGGATGGGGAAGAGAAAACTAGGAGTCCGAAAACAGAGATAAAGACTCTCGAACCGCTGAAAAAGCATACTCCAGTTACTACTCCGGGACAGCCAGCTAAGAAAATCGGAGATCCCATTGCATCCATTACTCCTTTACAGTCAACTCAGGGAAACATAGATGCAGGGTGGATTTTAAATGAATAATTGAGACCTATAAGGATGGAAGATCTCCCTCCAAATGAGTTCTTTTTCGATAAGAAGAGAAAGACTGTGGTAAAAAGAGAATTCTATCAGGAAGGGGGATCAACAACCAAGAAATTCAAGGTGTTGATCGATGGGAAAGACAAGAAGAATGAATAGTTTGTGACATAAATAGCCAAGACATTAGGGGCATATGCTACAACAAACCAATTTTCAGTCAGGGTTTTGAAAAATCAGCTGAAGCGAAAAAATCACCTCATCAAAACCTTAGAAGATAGACTAGCCACAACAGAGGAGGCTGCAAAGGACCAGGCAAGTGTAGGAATAAAACAAGCAAGGCTGACTGATAAAAAGGAGATAGAGCTGCTTAAAACTAAGCTCGAACAAGTAGAGTTGATAGCTCATACCAGTCAGATACAAGTGGACCAGTAAAAAGGCTTGATTGAGCAGCTTATATACATGATAACACAATTAGCTTTTTCTCTTGTTAGTAACACCAAAATCACTATCTAACAACACACCTATATACATATATGTACATAGTTAAATTAAATCTCACAAAAAAACATACAGTAGTAGATCAATAGGAGGAGAGATCCTCTTTCTTACCAATTGCATTTTAGAATTTTGAAGAACATGTTTACTAAAATACTCTTTAGACAGAGGCTTATGATAAGCTTTCAATCGATGCCCATTTACGACAAAGGAAGTCTGATCTTCATCAATGGTTTTTATCCTCATTGAACCATTGTCGTAAATTGTGTCTACTTCATAGGGTCCCAACCATCGAGTGGACAATTTACCCTTAAAATTATTGAACCTATTGTCATACAGGAGGGCCTAATCACCTGGCTAAAAAGACTTCTAATTGATGTACTTATCATGTCATTTAGTCCTTTGTTCTTGAATGAGTGTAGTCCTTTGAAGATAATCCTGTATGAATTCATCAAGCTCATTCAACTGTAATATCCTCTATTTTTTAGCTTCATCTAAGTCCATCCCCAATTGAATATCAATCCTATAGGTTTTTACTTGAAATTCTATGGGAAGAAACACTTGTAACTGTTAAACCGTCCCAACTCGTAGCCACAGTAACTTTCACGAGGGCTTTCGAACTAGATTTTGCACTCCTTTTGCAATAAATAAGGGGAGCTACTCTAAACCGAATGCAATATGACACTGTAGAAATTGAATCAAATATGATGGCTTCTGGTAAGCTAAAGGCTAAAGTAGAAATAGGAAACTGAGAAACTAGACGCTTTAGAGAACAAGCAGGGTCGTCAGGGTCTAATAGATACACAGATGACAAAGTAGACGATATGGCCAGGGTAATTAAGGAACTGTCTAATAAAATATCCATAATGGAGCTAGAACAGGCCAAAGTTGATTCTTTCACCAAAAAGGATTTCAAGAGGAACCCCAACCCCCCAAACCAGTAAAGACATATAAAAAACGAAGATAAAAAAATAAAAACTCCCCTAAAGAATGAAAATTTTATAGGAGCGAATGATCTCCAAGATTTCAAAGATTCAGATGATGATGTCACAAACTTCGGTGATGACTGCACACAACCGTATCTGACTAGAGAAGATTATGAAAAATCTTTAAACACTCAACAATCATCAGTTAAGGGTGAAGACAGAGATCATACTAACCTCTGTAGCTCTCAAGAAGAAACTGAAATGATAATGGCTGAGGTCCAACTTAAGTATAACTTGAGATCTAAGAGTAAGCCCATTTCAACTACTCAACCTAAGAAAATTCTCCCAAGAGGTAAAACTTATGAGCCTAGTCCTAAAGAAACCTTGTTACCTAACAACAAAGCAAAGGTAGTAAACACACAAGAACCCGAAGTGGGAAAAGTTGAGACCCAAACACAAGGAACCGAAACAACTAATGCTATTACACCTTCAACCAAGATCATGAGTAATAAAGCGGTCCAGGCAAATAAGTCGGAAAAGGAAGGATTTGGAAGTCCCAACTAGAGAAACAGACAAGGTGAGCGGAGTTTTCAGTTTCGAAAACGAGATAAATAAAGTTAAGATACCAATTCCTCTGGTAGAGTTAGCGAAAAACCCAGTTTTACGAAAGCAGATTACCAAAGTGATAGGTGTCTCAGAGCTAGAAAGCTAATCTGACGTTTTAAACCTGGAAGATGATAAACCCAACATCACTTTTGGTCCACATTTTGAAGGGGCCAAAGACACTGTTTCTCCCTTTTATATCACCTTAAATGTATATGATCAACTGCTACATAATTGCATGCTAGACTCCGGAGCCTCCCATAACATGATGCCTAAAATTATTATGGACAAATTAGGTCTGCAGATAACTAGACCTTACAGAGATCTTTACTCTTTTGACTCGAGAAGAGTTAAGTGTATGGGAATGATAAAGGATTTAGTAGTCACCCTGGCACAAGTCCTATTTAAGAATATCTTGATGGATGTGGTTATTGCTAATATTCCCCCCAAGTATGGATTATTGTTGTCTAGGTCATGGGGAGCCAAGATGGGGGGTTCTCTTCAACTGGATATGATGTTCGCCACAATTCCTATGATTGTTGGGAAATTTACTCAGTTGTACAGGGAGACGAGGTTAGCATATACAGTAAGAAACCCTCAAAATCCGAACAATTTCCCTATTTACATTGCAGATCAAGATTTAGGAAATTGTATCTTATCTTTTGACGATGGTTTAGATGGTTTCATAGAGGAAAACGATATAGAGCATGAAGAGTCAGGTTACATGACCGAGGATATGTGTAGCACCGGTATCTAGAAAATGTTTTTTGATGGTGCCTTGTCTTGCGAAGGGGCTGGTGTAGGAGTGCTTTTAGTGGCTCCTGAAGAAAATTTTGTTGTTCCTTTTTCTTACAGACTGCAATGGGATATAGATTATACTAACAACATATGTGAATACGAAGCCTTGGTCTTAGGATTAGAGGTTGCCAGGAAGCTAAAAATAAATAACCTAGAGGTATACGGAGATGCGGAGTCAATAGTCAAACAAATAAATCGATAGTACCAAGGCAAGCATCCTAGATTAAGATCATACAGGAATTGTGCCTGGGATCTGATGAAATTTTTTTTCTCTTCTGTAAATGTCAACTTCATCCCACGTGCAGAAAACTTACATGTTGATGCATTAGCTAAAGAAACTTCGACTTTCTCTCCTCCTTCAACCTTTAAATTGAAGTATCACATAGAGATAAGACACAGACCATCTATACCAGATAATATCCAACACTGGCAGGTTTTTGAGGATGATGAACAAATTAGGAAGTTTCTTGAAGCAGTAGGTGAATTTTTTGAAACACAGATCAAGAAAATCAGAATGACCAGATATGGATCATGCAAGAAGGGGAGGACCCTTAAGATTTCCAAGACAAAATCGCAAATCATCGTATGCTGGTCCTAAAAATAAACCAGATTCCGAAAGGACTAATCCCTCTGGAAAGACTGTTTGATCAAAACAACATACCTGTAAAATCCACCTTACAACCCCAACCAGAGGAGGTTCAGGACTATGACATAGGAACCAAAGAAGAGTCCTGGATGGTTAAAATATCTAAAATCCTCCCCCCTGAAATAAGGGACAAGTATAAGGACCTACTCAGACAATTTAAAGACGTTTTCACCTGGTCTTACGATGAGTTAAGAACTTATGACACTACCATGATCAATCACAAGATACCTTCAAAGCCTGGGGTCAAACCTTTTAGACAAAAGATTAGGCAGATCAACCCCATTTTATTGCCTGTGGTCGAGAGAGAAGTAAAGAAACTTTTAGGGGCGAAAATTATAGTACCTCTGAGATATTCTAACTGGGTGGAAAATCTGGTCCCGGTCAGAAAAAAGAGTGGAGAAATGAGATTGTGCATGGATTTCAGAAATTTAAATAAGTCCTCTCTTAAAGACAACTATCCATTGCCTAAAATGGATCATGTGCTAGAAAGGTTAGTTGGGGCGAATAGAATGTCTATGATTGGCGGTTTCTCTGGATATAATCAAATTGCCATGAATGAACAAGATAAAGAAAAAACACCTTTTACTACCCCTTGGGGTACGTTCATGTATGATAAAATGCCTTTCGGTTTGATGAATGCAGGAGCCACGTTCCAACATGCTATGGACATCACTTTCATCGAAGAGAGGGATAAGTTCGTAGTCATCTATCTTGATGATTTAACGGTTTTCTCCAAATCCGACGAAGAGCATCTGGTACATCTTAAACAAACATTCAAAAAATGCCGCAGGTTTGGTCTATCCTTAAACCCCAAGAAATCACACTTCACCATGCAAGAGGGTAAATTATTAGGTCATGTTGTATCTAAATATGGAATTAAGATTGATCCTAAGAGGGTTGAAGCGATAGACACTATAAACATTCCTAGAAATGTAAAAGAAATTCAATCTTTCTTAGGAAAAATAATTTTTTTACGAAGATTTATCCCAAATTTCGCTGAAATTGTAAAATTGATCACAGATATGCTGAAAAAGAACAACGAAGTAAAGTGGACAACAGAGGCCAAAGCGTTTTTCACACACATTAAGAAAGTCATAGACGAAGCACCTGTATTGGCAAGTCCTGATTATCTAAAAGACTTTCTTATTTTCTCATTTGCCTCCGAACACACGATTGTTGCGGTGCTCCTCTAAAAGAACAAAGAGGGTTTCGAACAACTGATCACCTTTTTCAGCAAGATCCTCAAAGACACAGAACTTAAATATGATATAATATAAAAACAAGTGTACGCCATGGTAAAAGCACTGAAGGCATTTAGAACATATGTATTACATTCCAAGATCATTGCGTATGTACCGACCAGTTCTGTGAAAGATATTTTGGTACAACTAGATAGTGATGGGAAAAGACGACGATGGCTGGCTAAGATTCAAGAATTTGACTTGGAAATCAAACCTACTAAATTGATAAAAGGACAAGGCCTGGCCAAACTTTTGGCTGAATCAAATCTCAGAGCCCTGGATATAAACTGCCTACAGGGATATGAGGAAAATATGAACGTAAACGAGCTTGATGAACCAACAAGTGCAATTAAGATTGAGGAGAAGTTTGTATCATCAAAATGGTACAGAAACATAGTATCCTACCTACTGACTCTAAAATGCCTGAGTGAACTATCACCATCAAAATCTAGGACTTTAAAGCTTCATGCGGTTAAGTATTGTATCGCCGAAAATCAACTATATTGGAAAGATCCGCTCGGTTTCTTGTTAGTCTGCTTAGTCGAATCGGAAACAGAAGGGGTTATAAGTGAATTTCATGAAGGATTTTGTGGAGGACATCACGCTTGGAGGGCCACATCTTACAAAATTATAAGGGCTGGGTATTACTGGCCAAAACTCTTTTCAAACATTAACTCCAAAGTCTGAGCCTATAACCCTTTTCATCTATTTGCAGGTAAACAAAAAATCCTGACACTACCTTTAGTTCTGGTCAAAACTGAGGCCCCTTTTCAACAATGGGGGCTAGATTTTATAGGAGAGATTAATCCACATTCTAGCGCCCAACACAAGTGATTCTTAACTTCCACAGACTACTTTACTAAATGGGTGGAAGTTATTCCAACTAAAAGGGCAACTGACTTAGTGGTAATAGAGTTCTTAGAAGACAATATCCTGTCAAGATTTGGCTGCCCTCGAAAGATAGTCACGGATAATGCCCAAGATTTCAAATCTATGGCTATGATTAGCTTTTGCCAAAAGTATAATATCATTCTTGGCCATTCTACAACGTACTACCCCCAAGGAAATGGACTGGCCAAGTCGTCTAACAAGAGCTTGATCAATATAATTAAGAAAGTGTTGGATGAAAACAAAAAGTCTTGGCATGTACATTTAAAGTATGCTTTGTGGGAAAACCACATAGGCACTAAAAAGTTTATCGACATGTCTCCTTTTTAGATGGTATATGGGACAGATGCGGTGTTACCTATAAATTTAGCACTCCCTGTGATGAAATTGTGGCAAGATCAGAAAGAAGAACCTAATCATGTCACTAGGAGGATAAACTAGCTAATCGAGGTTCAACAACATAGGGTCAAAGTAGATGAAAAGATGCAGAAGTATCAGGACGACATGAAGGCATTATTCGACCGTAGGGAAAAGGACAGATATTTCCTCCCAGGTGATTTAGTACTAAGGTGGGATGCAAGGAGGGAAGAAACAGTGAAACATGGTAAATTCGATCACCTCTGGTATGGGTTGTTCAGAGTCTTAGCTCTCGAAGGAAAAAATTATTTCCTACTGCAAAATCTAGACGGTGAAATCCTCAACGCCCCTGTCAATGGGCATTATCTGAAGCATTATATGACATAAACAATCGCCAAAAAAAAAACAAGAACAAAAAATCACTTAATTTTAGATTTATATATTCATATATAGAATTTTTACTTATGTATATTTATTTTTCATTTCTCTTTGTTATTCTGATTTTCTTTCATGAATTTTCGACACTTTTCAGATAGCCTCGATAACCTTCATATTTTCCCTTTACAGGATTCCGGCTGCAAACGAAACAAGCAGGATAAGTAAACCGAAAGTTGGGTGTCAGAAATAAATTTGGTCAAACAGGTGATACCAAAGACTTTTGATTTTTGCAAAGAAAATGAAACGATAAGGTAAAGGTGAGATTTCCTAAAAGACTTGTTCTGCAGGGCTATCAAAGAAAACCGAGATAACCTCATTCAGACAGCAACATCATCTAAACTAATAAATAACAGAATGTTTCCATGTTTAATCGTTTACGAAAGAATAAGACAAAATAAACAAGTCACTCAATTTTAAGCAGTTAGTCAAAGTAAAGTGCTCCCGAAAAAGATTTTTAAGAGTCATTTTTTATTTTTTGACCTCTGCTTTCTAGTCCATAAATCTCTATCTGTCACCCTTTTTTGTTTTCAGGTTTACCCTTTAAAAAAAAAGTCAACATCTTTCCGTTTTTTGCATACGTAGGGAGAAGAGATTATGTTTCAACCTTGAGAGCTTCAAAGCAGATTGTGGAAAAAAGTGGGTCTTCACAACTCCTCGGTTCCTTGCTAAACAAAGTGACGCTTAAAGTGATCCTGACTTTCCTAGGTTTTTCAACAGTTTCGGAGGATTGAGGCTTGCTCAATAGAACACCCCAGAAAAAAAAGTTATTTTCCCCTTTCTCCCTATGAATGAAGGTGTTGTGAAGGTTAAGGGAAGGTTGGTACTGAGTAATCAAAGTAAGTTGACATACCTATAATGGAAAATATTACATAGATATCAGCCCTGATACAAATTGATTGCCCCCATTTTCGCGCTCTAAAAAGCAAATTATAAGACAGGTGGTGAAAGGAAATTCAGGAATGACTTCCCCCATATAGTCCAAGAGACTATGAAAGGAAATTTAGAAATGATTTCCCTCGTCTTAGCATTTAAATGCATAAATATATTCTGAAGTGGTGAAAGGAAATTTGGTAAAAAGGGCCAGATAACTTCATCGGGGTACTGAACAGGCTCGCTGGCAGTGAAGCAATATCTGAGATATCTGTAAGGATGTTATACATGAATATCACTCTACTCTAGTAACCAATTCTTTTCAAAACTTGAACTACATCCCAAGTTCAAACAGGGCTTCCTGATTAAAAACGTATAATTTTCTTCTTTTGATGCAAGTCGATAACCACAAGATCTATTGGGTCTCCTAGAACTGTTTTGATTGTCTTAAGGCAGACGTGAATTCAGTAACGGGAAAGAGAAAGTCGTGAAAGGGACTACAACTAAGTTTAAAAAGTATCTGAGTTTTGAAAAGCTTTTCAAAGGTAAACAACGAAGTCCCTTTCCCCTTCGGTATCCTGTTCTCAGGAACTTTTTCACCAGATTAAATCCATTGACTCCATTTACCCAATATTTGGCACATGGTCTATTGTTCTTCTCGTCTTACAGGAAAATGGGATCCCTAGTTGGAGCCTATGTTGGAGCCACCTTTGTTTTTTAACCCGTTTTGATTTTCATATCTTAATGCTCAAAATCGAAATATGGTTTTCATATTTTCCTTCATCTGTTCCAAAATATCTGAAGTCTCATCAAGCTAGCGGCGACGGTTATCATACTCTCAAGGTGAGTTCTACTTTTCGTTCAAATGATTTTCCCCTGTTTTACCTCTGGATTTCGTATGTCGGATGTTATAAATCACATAGTTCACAAGTCTCGAAGAGAAAAATGGTGAAATCACTTTAAAGTTTTACCCAGGTCAGTAGCGAGAGTAAAACTTTTCTAAACTATGGTTAAGCATCATCGGGGTTTCACGTCTCGGCGTTTACTAACTCCAAAAGTCTTACTGTTGTAACCCCGATAGCCAAAACCACGAGATTCTTGTTTTACTAACCTATGTTAATGATAAAGGTAAAAGGCTTAGTCACGGTTAAGCTCTATTGGTAATTTGCAACTCGACGTATTTTCCTTTAAAAAGCTACACTGTCAAAGCCCTGAGTCGTGAAGTTGTGATAAAGATAGAAACATAATTAATTAAACACTTAATCTGGTTTTATCCCCCATTTTAATTAAATCATATCATCACGATCTCGCGATTTCGCAACTCGGCATATGAACTTCTAGGAAGCTATACCTTCGAAGCTCCGAGTCGCGAAGTTGCGATATAAATAATCACGTAATTAATTAAGTGCCTAATCATAGTTATGTTTTTAACCAAAAATAATCGTCGCAATCTCGGGTCTTAGAGGTTCAAAAGGTTAAAGAGAAAACTCCCGATGTAGCGAGTACCAAAAGATTAATTAATGTTGATAAAACCTGATTAATTGAGATAAGCCAGCATTTCTTGTGATTTGGTGCATGCACAGTCTATGAGGCAGTCTTAATTTTTCCTTACGCCAATTGACATTTTGAACTGCCAAAATTTATGGCATTAATTAGAAACAAGGCGAATCGACAAGTAAGGATTGTGTTTTTATTTCTAAATTTATATTTAAGCATGATTTGACCATTTTGTTTTTGAAAAGTACTGAGTTTTAAATGGTTGAATATATAGAGCTTTTACTTGTTATCGCAAATTCATTTATGTATTACGCAGAACAAACTTTTCTTAGCGAACTAATTTTTGTATGTATACATATTTTTATCGTAGAAGAGCTAAAGCAGGATCCCCCGTTATGGCCCCGCGAAAAGCATCTAAAGCCAACATTGAGGTTTCGAGACAAGGTTCAGAAAATGTCGCTAATAGTTCACCTTGAAGTGTCAACTCTGTCTGGACCTGGTCATTTGTTTCTGATGTTCTACATTCCAAATTAGTAGATTATTCTGATGATTCCAGTGACAATGAAAAAGACGACCTGACCACCAAATATAAGATCGTCGTCCAATTTGGAATGCATAAAGTAGCGGCTAGGCCACGACTACTCCCTTACTATGATATGGTCTAGTGGTAATTAGACCATGTGGACATACCAATTAGAACCATCATCAATGAACAGAAAGCAACTATTGGGACATTCAGACCCAAACAACTGCAGGCTATGTACAAGTTGCCTACTGTGTCGAACCTTACATACGATGCCGAATTCTTGGAGAAATTAAAATAGAAGGAATGTGTGCAATATGAAAAGACTATTTCCAGTCTAATCAGATATTGGGTTTCACATCCTACGAAGTTCAGGGCAGACAGTAATGGTATATATTCAATAGCTTCCTTGGAACCGTAGTTCAAATATGTAGCTATGATGACCTGCAGACTATTCGGGAGAGAGGACACCACACATTGTTTTCTTTAGTGGGTGCCTCTAATACATCAAGTCATTGAAGGTTGTTCCTTCGACTGGGAGAAAATGTTGTTTGATAGCTTGACCAACCGAGTTACAGAGTATCGGGCGCAGAGGGAGAGCGGAAAGATTGCTTCATTCTTTATGTCCATGTACATTATGGACACCGTGTGTTTTCTAATGCCCTTTCCCTTAATGAGATGGAGTTGGACTCCATCATAGGTCGATCCCATCCATGTCTACCATTCAAAACTATGGGAGAACAAAGCGATGGATTTTGTGTATGAAATTTTTAATTGGGTAATGGTACCGCTGCATGTCACTATTTTTGGCCACCCACCACCCAGGATCTCAGACAGTATAGTGATGAATTTGAGCAGTATAGATGATTGGTATGTAGAAGCAGAATTCTCATATCTCAGATCTTTCGGGGCTTCTGTTCCCCCGCATGCATTACCATTATTCATACCCAACAAGATGGATTGTCGTGAGGTTTCTAGGAAAACCGTAATCGGTGGAATAAGCAAGGAGCTTAAGGGATATTCAAAGAAGGTATGGCCACCTTTTCCTGTTCATTTAAACTGATATTCTTTGTTAGATTTCAGGCATGCTAAAGCTGAGGCAGCATCCCTGGAAGACCTAAAATTGGTTCTTATTGAATTCAAGAAGCACGATCCACAAAGGGTCGTAAGTAATCATTTGGCCAGTTGCGGACTCAAAAGGTTCGAACACGAGAATTCACCCTCGGATGAAATTTTCTGAGGCGCAAGATCTTATGCTAAGATTTTGGCTTGGATACAAGCCTTGATACCTGAAGAGAGGGTCTATGTTGTAAAATTCCAAGAACATCGACGCAGTTGTCTTCCTGCAGTATTGCGGGGTGAGAATCCGAGTAGAGGAGAGGTGAAACAAAAAGAAGCCGAAGGCTCCAAAGATGCGACACCCAGCCAAGAAAAACACCAGGACGAGGAAGATCAAACTAGGAGTCCAAAAACAAAGATAAAGACTCTCGACCCACTGAAAAAGCAGACTCTAGTTACTACTCCGGGACATCCAGCTAAGCAAATCGGAGATCCCATCACATCCATTACTCCCTTACAGTCAAATCAGGGAAACATAGACACAGAGTGGATTTTAAATGAAGAATTGAGACCTATAAGGATGGAAGATCTCCCTCCAAATGAGTTCTTTTTCGATAAGAAGAGAAAGGTTGTGGTAAAAAGAGAATTCTATCAGGAAGGGGGATCAATAGCCAAGAAATTCAAGGTGTTGACCGATGGGAAAGACACTAAGAATGAACAGTTTGCGACAGAAATAGCCGAGACATTAGGGGCATATGCTACAACAAACCAATTTTCAGTCAGGGTTTTGAAAAATTAGTTGAAGTGAAAAAATCACCTCATCAAAACCTTAGAAGCTAGACTAGCCATAGCAAAGGAGGCTGCCAAGGACCAGGCAAGTGCAGGAATAGAACAAGCAAGGCTGGCCGATAAAAAGGAGATAGAGATGCTTAAAACTAAGTTCGAACAAGCGGAGTTGATAGCTAAGACCGGTTAGATACAAGTGGACCAACAAAAAGGCTTGATTGAGTAGCTACAGGCTAGAGTGGAAATCGCTGAAAGTAAATTTATAGATATCAGAATGTTCCAGTCCCAGGTGATGGAGATTCGGAGCAGGGTTTCTGTAGCTCAGTGAAGTTTACTCACCAAGGTAGAGATAATTCGGGACAACTTCTTACTCGTTGATGAAGTATTGGAGAATTTATCTGTCAGAGAAAGAGAAGCTGGAGCAGCTCGGGTCACATTTCAAGAAGCTATAATAGCTACAAAAAACAAGGAATCGAGAAGTACTACCAGGTTTTCCATTTCAGAGCAGACCAGAGGAAATATTTTATTGAAAGAATGGGAGCACGGTATAGTAGAAGGTAAATTGCAATCCAAGAAGGTAATGAAATCCTTTGAAGAGGATTTTGGTTCTATAGATGATAATCTGTTAAGTATTGATAGCGAAGGCAATGCTGAGACATTGAGTCAAATGAATATAGCGAAAATCTTGCTGGATATAAACGAAAAAGAAGAAAGAGATTCGGTCGAAATCTCACAAGTAACTATGGAAAACATAGTTCAAATAGATAAATGTATGATTAAAACAAGTGTGCAATTGTGTGCTATTGACATCATAGACAGACATATGGAAGAAAGGTTGTTGCAATTAGCCCGAGATTGTTACTCTTTTGAGGCCAATTGTCAAGTGGAACCGTCAAGGTTGATATCTCGGCTAGTGGAAAGATGTGTCATTTGTTGTTATAACCCTAAATTGCACCACACATGCTTACCTGGCATCAGGCCAACTCATATCCCTTCTTTGTCAAAACTCCATTGAACAACTCTTTGAAAATCCTCTTGTGTAAAGGCCCACACGCCCTAACCCATTACTGCACGTGTGTACACGCTGGTTGACTCACAACAACCCGCATGTACCTACACAAGCACGAAAAAATGAAAGTTGTTGATGGAACAAAAATCTATGGGTGAGTTAACTGAAACTCTCAAGCATTCATGGTCGAGGGTTCATCCAAAACCCTAGCTCCTTCTAGCCTATAAAAGAAGGGGTAGGGGTACCATTTGGAGAAGGAAAAAATATAACAAAGAAACTCTGCCCATTTATGTATTCCATTGTTCCAACCCTTTAGCCTTTCCTCACGCCAAAGGATATTTAATGCAAAGCAATTGAAGGACAGAAGAAGAGGATCCCATGATCAAGTTCAAGGAGCGGTGGTCGGTCTCAGCTTTTGTAAGTTGATTCACTTTACGTAATAAAAAGAATGCTTTTCCCGTCCCAATTCATGAGTTGTCTATGATTTGATTGGTTTATATTTGATTTCTAACCCTTGAGTATAGAGGTAGCATGCATGCATAGTTGTTGTTTGTCTTGAGTGCGGGTCATCTTTGGAAGGAGCAACGCAAACAAGTAATCAAGCACAATGGAGGATCTACATCGAACGTCGATAATAAGGTAGGTGGTCCTTTTCCATGCATTTACTGAGAAAAAGGGGTTTAAATCTTGGGATGTAGGTAGAAAAGTTTTTTCTATTCAGTCAAATCTGCATGCAAAGTCAGACCCTAATTTGCTAGTCTGTAGGGTGTTTTTCCCAACAAAAGAATTGGTGATCATACTGGGGAGAATACTCTTTAGGGTTCCTAGATTTATTTAAGTTTTTGGATAGTTTAAAGACTAGGTTTTCTGTTTTTTATTTGCCTGTCTTTTTCTGTAAAATCTAAGCTACCAGGGAGTCTAGTTTTCCATACCAGCTTTCCCTGACTTTTGCTTGGTTGTATTTTTCAGGACACACAGAGGTACACGCGGCCTGCAAAAGGCCTGAACGCGTGTACCCGCGCCCTATCCTCGGACAGCCAGCGTGTGAATGCTAGCTGTAGAGATAGCAATAGTGTGTAGGAGTTCAGAGAACCTTAGAGGAAGTCTTCCTTTTCCCTGTCAGAATCACACATTCTCAGGGGGTTTTCTGGAATCCTGTCTGAGTCTTGCTTGTTAACAGTCCTATCTCAAATTGATTTTTTTTTTTCCTTATTATTTTTCCTTGCATTATTTGTTTTTTCTGTCAGAAAGAGTATCCAAGCCTTCAAGAGATCCTGGTTATCAATACCAAAGGCCTCTTCCTGGTTTAGACTGCCTGTTTTCATATTTTTCCTTAGAATTTAGATATACACACGGCCTGTACAAGGTCAGCCCGCGTGTACACGTTCTCTGTCTCTGTTTAGCACGCGTGTTATTTAAGTGATAGTCGCATTCTTGTACATGCTACTTTTTTTTCAGGGTGGGGCAGTCATCCCCTCCTTTGATAAGAAGTATTCCTCTCATGTGTTTGAATCTATGTTTGAATGGTCAGTAGCTTAGGCTTCATCTCACCCTTAGCCTGCTTTTTCTAAGTTAAAAGTTGACAGAAAAATAATAATAAAAAAAAATAAAATTGTTTTATGGTTTTTAGACAAGCGTGAGAGTCATTGTTTTTTTCAATTGCCTTTGTGTGATTCTTTGTGATCTGTGCATTAAGCCAGAATTGTTTTTCTTGGTTTTTTGCTTGTCGGTATTTTCCCTTTCTTGCTTTACTAGCACTTAAATAAATAAATAAAATCTCTTTTCATTTTCTTCTTTGGTTGAAGAGTGTGTTTCTGCATCATTAGCTAGGGAAAAGTCTTTTACTTCATAAGTATTTTGTAGTTCACTTAGATCATAAGTATCTCATAGTCGAGCGAAATTCCTTTGAGTTTGCTGTCCAAAATCTTAGAAAAATTAAAAATCTTTCTTTGTGAAAAGTTGTTGAAATTTTGCATTTCGTAAAAGTTTTTTGTTTCCAGCTTTTTCATTCATTTTTTATTTCATCTTTTACACATCATCAGTTTCACCCTCATACCCCTTGACATAATATAAATCCATAAAAGCAACGCTAATTTTAAAATCTACTATACTTTTATGTTTGTCGGGTTCACAAACTAGTTCAGGACTAGGGCCTTGGATTAGGTTGGAGAGGAAACTCTTCAAGACCATTCAAAACCAAACATTAGAGTCTGAGATAGGGAGTGTCTAAGTCCAGTTTTGTGGAAGTTATATGGGACCCCCCTCTAACACAAGGGATAAACACGAGGTCGTGTGTGGAAAGGTAGAGGAGATAACCCCTCCAAAGCCGGACCAATCGTAGTGGAGAACACATATAGAGGGCTTGTTTTGGGATTCCGTCATTTTCATTTTCCACGGGGATTCATGGGTCTCGAATCCATTTGAGGTCCTCAGTTGTCTTCCGGACCATTTTCTCTCGATACCCTTGACAGGTTTTGGGCTTGATACCCTGCTCATTGTGGTCTACCCGACTTTTGACTGTACCCTCCTGGTGACTGTTCGCATGCTGGCAACCTAGTTGCCAATCTTTTTAGGTACATACACAGGTGACTGTGGGGGTATATTGCGGTACCTAGGACAGACATAGGGCCACTCTTTGTAGAGTATACCCAGAGGGTGCTTCCGTGTTCGAGTTACACTTGCACTGGTAAGTTTCTCTAGTGTTGGTTGTTGTAACTGTTCTTCCAAATAGTTTAGTGATTGCTTGTCTTATCTATTAGGGGCTTCTTTTTAGTGTGTGTTACTTTTGAAAATTTAGAATACCTTAGCATGTCTAGGATCTTCTCACACAGTGGAGGCTCCCAATATTTGTTGGTCATGAAGGCTTCTTGGCCTGCCGCTGGTTACACTGGAGCCACCCCCACCACCATTAAGGCGGAATCTAGACCAACAAGGGTCTTTTGAAGCAACCGGGTTACAAACCTTTGTGCCTGAACAACTCCCAGAGGAATCAACCATTTTGGACCTTGAAGTAGCTGCTCTTGGCTCGGTTGAAACCCCAACCACTGATATCTTGGCACCATTTATTGTACCAATCCAATTTCATGAACACCAGACAGTGCCTCACACAACAATGGAAACAAATGCTCTTACTTCTTCTGGGAATTCTTCAATTCCCACCATAGTTGCTACCACAGGAGAGTCATCTCCTAACCTACCATCGTCAGTCCGAGCCACCATGGTCTCAGTCACAACTACGTCGCATAGTGGACCGAACGCTTCTATGGCGGCAGCCACAACCCCCTTCACACCTAGTGCGATAGGCCCTCCATTCTCATACGGTATGCCTAGTTCGGGTACAAGTCTTGTACTAACCTACTCCACTTTACAGACTTTGGTTCTGGGGGTAGGGAGCTCTAATGCTCCTCTGCAAGGTCACCTTGGGGGCACTCCTATCCCTTTTAATGCTTTTCCTTACACAGGAGGTCATATCCCTCCTTCGTCCCCTTCTCTTGGTGGTCCACATCAGCAGTCTGTCGGGCAGCCTGCACACACTAGTTTATTTGGAGCAGGGAGTCAAGGAACACCTTCTCACAGTATGTCGGTAGGTTCAAAACCATTTTCTTGGAATGGGATTTTTGGTAACAACACTTTCTCATCAGCCACTTTCTCGAATGGGGGCAACCCCATTTTTGGATAATCTACTCCTACGCAGGGTACTATTCCTGCACAGGGGGTACACATAGCAGGACCTTGGAACTCAGGACAAGGATCCATTCCCTCCTCCAGAATGTCGTTCTGGGGTAATTCTTTCCACAGTCAATGGAACCCCGGACATACTACTATGCCTCTCCCCGCAGGACCAACATGGGGTAATCCTTCCCAAAGTCCTTCGAATACAATGCATGCCCAACACTCTATGTCCTTTATGGGAAATCAAACAATGATGTATCCACAGATGAAAAATCCTTACGTTGGTCAGGGCCATGGTTTCTATCAAAATCTAGGCCAACAGCTAAACTTTTCCTGGCAACCTGGTGCCAGTCAAACTCCAGGACCCTTTTTCCTAGGTTATCAACAGCAACCCAAACTACCATTCCTAGTGACTTTACACTTGCCAGATTTGACAAGGTTGTTAAATTATCCTATTTGTCACGATCCACGTTGGCCTCCTATGCCAACGAAGTTTCCTTCGGACATTCCAAATTTTGAGGCCAAGCCTAATGAAGATCCAGGTGATCATGTGACTACCTTTCATCTTTGGTGCTCATCCAACTCATTGAAAGATGACTCCGTACAGTTGCGATTGTTTCAACGTACTCTTATTGGGAGTGTTGCGAAATGGTACATCGAGCTCGATCGCTCAAGATACTCTTCTTTTGGTGAACTAGCGATGGCCTTCCTTAACCATTTCCAGTTACCTATGAGATACAACACTGGCACAGAGCTGCTCGCCAATTTCGAACAGACAACAATGGACCATATCTCTGATCATATCCGAGAGTGGAGACGCCGGGAGAGTTTAATCAATGTACCAGTCCCACCAGAATTCCTGCTTGAGTGGTTCCTTAAGTCTTTGGTCCCAAAGTTATCCAAATAAGTCGTGACATCCAAAGTTTTCTCCAAGGAAGATACCATCATGAGGACTAAATAGTTTGAGCTCATCTATTCTCAGTCTGGTTTATTATACAACATCTTGCCAGATTCACCACATTCGATACTGGATAAAACTAGACAGAGAGTTGGACCACATGCCGATGGTATTGTTGGTTCAGCAAAAACCAAGCCCACTGAACAATTGACGAAATAGTTGCAACAGTTATCCATACAACACACAGTGGCCAGCCAAACTACTAATTTGGCTTCCCCCCCTACAAAAACGTCGGAAGTACACTCCATGTAGTCGACTAACCCAAAGGCCACCTAGTAGCCTGAAGGGAAGAAAAAACAACGAAAGAAGGGTAAGGGGGATAAAAAGCCCACTGATAATGTTGGCGGGGACAACATGGAAAAATGGAAGGCGAGGTATCAATGCAACTTGTGCATGGAAGACCACCCGACCCATCTTTGTCCTCGACTTGCAGAGGCCCAAAAGTTCGTCACACAACAACAACAAGTAGTGTTTGTTTTCACCCAATTCGTCACTAGGTGAGAAAATTAAGAGTGCTTACATGCCCAGTTGGGCTCTGCTAGGCATGACAGCTGTGAAGGGAAAGGTTAGAAAGAGAAACAACAAAGTTATAAACAAAAATCAAACTAAAACTAATTAAAACTAAGAGCATATGGGAAAATGAAAAACAAATGTAAATGGACCAATATCACCAATGTATAAGCTGATCTGATTGATGAAATCCAAAGACACACAAAGAAGAAAGGGGACTTGGGTCCCTTCTTTCTCC
>ML786919.1:888199-922630 GCA_009831015.1 Picea engelmannii | reverse complement strand
CCGCCCTCCTGCCAAAAAACCATTTTTTTCAAAATTTACCATTTTTGCCTATTTTTACCATGTCATCTTCCAGGTCACTTTTTGGGCAAACGGAGACGGATTTTAAAAATCCGAGAGAGTTTTTTTCTCAACACGGACTGAGGAACAAAAACCTCTTTCAGTTTTTTCAACCGGGTCACGAACAAAGAGCATCAAAGACATCTTCGAGGCCTATTTTTCCAGATTTTCCATTTTCAGTTTCAGTCCCGATTTTTCAGGAGCTGTTACGGCCAACTGGGGACGAATTCGGTGAAACCGAAAGAGGTTTTTGTCCAGAACATACCTATATAAAATAACCTCTTTCATTTTTCTCCAAGGTGTCATCATTGAAGAGAGAATAACGTCTGATCGGACCCCTATTTCGCAGAAAAACGGTCCATTTTTCATGGCAGAAAACTCTGAATTTCGTGGGAGTGGTGGCTATTTTTGGCCGAGGCAGTTAAACCGACTTGAGAAAATTGTTGGGATGATATATATTATTTATTGAGATGATTTTAATGTAAAAGGGTTGGATCTTCACACCCTGTGGCTATCAAGCTGTAACATTTTTTAAGAGATCTGCCATTAATGAAAGAGAGGCACTTTACAGGATTCTTGCGTATGTTCACTGGTGATGTTCATTTTCTAAGTTGAATGTTATCTCCACTTTGTTTTCTAAAACTAATCTTTAAGAGTAACGTATTTATCAGGATTTATCTCTGATACCCTGTTTCCGATTCTAAAAGATTTAAATGTTTATCTTCTGATGTTTTCAATTAAGGAATTCTTAACTGCTTCTTAGTCGAATTTATCCTTCTCACCCTTTCTTTTGTCCATCATTTAAGCTAAAAAATATCCAGTGGGTTTATCACCTCGTCCTGTGGAAGTCATATTTCCTCATTTATGGCTGTATTTCATTCCTAATTAATTACAGACCCCATAGCCCAATGGATGTGCAAACTGTCTCAACCAATTTATAAACCCTTTTTACAACAAAACATACTTGTTCTTCATAACTAGCCTAATACCTCCTCAAACAAAGCTATATCAGATAGAGAGATCCCTCTCTGAGTCTTGGAGGGCTAGATCCAAGACTCGAAGTGGTTCTGATGTTGCCTCTGTGACTGCCTCGCAGCCTTGGGTAAATTACAGAGAGCTAACAGTGACCATCGATCAATTGTCTTTCTCCAGACCTGACCCAGCTTTGGGGGCATCCATGGTCCCGATGATTGATAATCCTCAACTAGGTGTCGTTAACATAGGATTTGGTTTGTGCCCATCCTTGATGGGTACTTTTGATTTCCCACCTCCTCACGATGATATCAAATTTGTATATAATCACCATAAGGTTGAGATTTTTCAAGTTTCATCATTCCGCATGACTTACTTTGAGGATCCTTGGATTCTTCCTTCCCCATCAACCATGATGGATGAGACAGGGCACTCAGGCATGTCCATGCCCTTGTCTGCTGCTGAGGTAGCGTACTCTTTATTCTAGAAATATTCAACTAACCCTGATCCGACTCCTGCACAAGAGTTAGATCCATTTCTATAGCCTATTTGGGCTTAGGTTTCTCTCGCTAACATTGATTCGTTAGAATTAGTCTTGCCTTCTGACGAAGCAGTAATCGAAGCAATGACTAGTCCGGAAAAACCTTGGGAAGATCTTCATCACAGATCATATTTTCTCCCAGAGTTAAGCTGAATCGAAGCAGGAGAATTCACTGTTACCATGACGGGAGATCAACCATGTCCTATTAATCTCTTAGCTACGCAAGAAATTTATGTTGAGGGAAATATGGAGACTATCGCTGAAACTATACCCATCAACATCTCCCAAAAACCTAGCATCATGGAGAATGTCTTCGTCGAAGCGGATTGCTCCCCCGAAGAGATTCAAATTTACACGGATCTTTTCAAAGAATTCCACGACGTTTTTGCCTGGTCTTATGAGGAAATGCTAGGTATCGATCTAAAAATAGTTGAACATGAAATCACAACGTATCCTGATGCCAAGCCTATTCGACAAAAACTTCGTCCAGTCAATCCCAAGAAAGCAACAACCATCAAGATTGAGGTTGAGAAATTTCTAAAGGCAGGTTTTATTTATCCTATCCATTTGACTCAATGGGTGTCAAATCCTGTGTCGGTCAATAAAAAACAAGGCACGATTCGTGTATGTACTGATTTCCATGATTTAAATAAGGCATGTCCCAAAGATAATTTTCCAACGCCATTCATTGACCAGATCATTGATGAATGTGTCGGTTGTGAAGCCTTTTCTTTCATGGATGATTTTTTGGGGTATAATCAAATCCAAATCAAACCCAAAGACCAACATAAAACGACATTCATTTGTCCATGGGATACATTTGCATATCGTAAGATGCCTTTGGCCTTAAAAATGTTGGAGCCACTTTCCAGCGGGCCATGTATTTTTCTTTTTATGACCTCAAGAATATAGTTGAGGTCTATCTAGATGATTTAACATCATGCTCTCACAAGCGAATGGATCATCCCACACACCTTAGACTAATCTTTGAACGTTGTCGCTACTTTAGGATTCGCTTGAATCCAAACAAGTGCAGCTTCTGCGTAATGTCGGGATGTTTGTTAGGTTTCATCGTATCAACAACAGGGATCATGGTCGATCCTCTTAAGGTGGAGGCAATAATCCAGTTGCCCCCCCCACACACAATCCTACAACTTCAGAGTCTACAAGGCAAGGTGAACTTCTTACGATGCTTCAACGCCAACTATGTCGAAATCACCAAGGGCTTTATGCGTTTACTAAAGAAAGACGTTCCTTTTTTCTGGGATGAAGCCGCTCAACGCTCTTTCGACTCATTAAAACACGCCCTCACAACCGCACCTCTGCTACGACCACCTAACTATAACAAAGATTTATTATTATATCTGGTTGCCGTAGAGTCAACCATTGGCATGGTTTTAGTTTAGGAAGACGATTCGTTCTCAGAATACGTGATTTATTACCTGAGCCGAGGCCTTGTAGGACTGGAACTCAATTATTCTCATATTGAAAAACTTGTGTTGGCGGCAGTTCATGTTGTTCAATGGTTTCGTCACTATGTTCTGTTTCACAAGACCACCGTCATTGGTGTCATGAATCCATTCCAGTACATGTTGACACAATGAGTTATAGGTGAAAAAATCAGTAGATGGATAGTCATCCTCCAATAATTTGACTTAGACTTCATTTCTGCAAAGTCCAAGAAGTCATTGGTCTTCGTAGAGCTTATTTCAGAACTTCCGGTTGAGTCAGGTGACGTTGTTCCTGAGGAATCACCTATCCGGGGAGATATGTTTTTGATTGCGTCTTCAGATCCCTGGTATGGAGATATACTTATCTATCTCCAAACTTTGAAATGCCCCACCTCTGCTTCTCGTGACGAGCATCGGCGGATAGGCCATCAGGATAAGAATTATCTCATACTCAATGATACGTTGTATCAGAGAGGTGTATACTGCATCTTACATCAATGTCTCACTAATGAGGAGGCCATCATCATGCTCAACGATTGCCATATTGGAACTTGTGGCAGTCATTTATCTGGGTTGGCAACAACCCAAAAGATTCTATGAGAAGGTTACTTCTGGCCGACACTTATCAAAGATTGTATTGAATCGGTCAAGAAGTGCCATCTGTGCCAAATATTCTTTTAGAAGATGAGGGAACATCCCGCTCCTATGTTTCCTGTCATCACAGTTGGTCCCTTAACTAAGTGGGGGATTGATTACACTACATGCAACCCCCCGTCAGCAAGGGGGCACTGCTATATCATTGTAGCTGTCGACTACTTCACTAAGTGGGTCGAAGCTATGCCAACATTTAAAGATGATGGAGAGACTGCAGCTCTCTTCTTATTCAACCAGATCATAGCAAGGTTCGACGTCCCGAGAGAGATTGTCACCAACCATGACAGTCACTTTCAGAACTAAATGATGACCGAATTAACATCAAAGCTTGGGTTACGGCAGAAGCATTCATCACCTTACTACCCCCAAGCCAATGGGCAGGTGGAAGCTATAAACAAAACTCTTAAGACTATTCTACAACAAACTATCAAATCAACCAAGTCAAATTGGCATTTGATGTTATACTCGGCATTATGGGCTTACCGAACATCTGTTAAGACTGCAACCGATTTCTCACCTTTTCAACTCGTTTACGGGCTGGAGGTAGTCTTGACCATCGAGTGTTAGATCCCATCTCTAAAATTGGCAGTACAATTATTTCCAGACACTTCTCCACTTGAAGAACGGTTAGTACACCTTGAGCAGCTCAATGAGCAGCGTCGTGATGCGGCCCTGGCCAACGAGGCTCACAAACATAAGGTCAAGTGTCAGTATGATAGGTCCATTCGTCCTCAGATTTTCTCAGAGGGTGACCTTGTCCTGGTCTATGACCAAGATAAGGACCCCCTGGGGGTAGGAAAGTTTAAACCCATGTGGTTCAGACCCTTCATCATAAAAGAGGTATTAAGAAAGGGCGCTTATCATTTGGTTGATTTTGAAGGGAATGCTTTGGCGGAGCCTAGAAATGGGCTCTACCTCAAGAAGTATTACTCATAGACAAGTCACTATGGGTAACTTTCTGTAACATATGTATAGTCTTGGTACTATTACTTTTTAAGTTTCTTTTAAGTGTTATGGACGTGTCATTGATGTTATCTTTCATCAATATGGCAGATGTCAAGTGATTCTGAGGTGTTTTTTGGGTATGTAGACGGTGCTAGTCGACACACATGGAGGCTTGCCTCCGGAGCTTGGGTAATCTTTACACCTCGGGGCCAGTTGTTATCTTCCGGAGGTATATGCTTAGGTGACACCAAAAATAATGTCGTCGAGTATAGTGTAGTTATTGAGTTGCTTCATGACGCCTTGTCATTGGGTATCTCTCATCTTCGGGTCTATCTCGACGCTCAACTGGTTGTGTCGCAGCTAAACAGAGTATACCGGGTTCATGATCCAACTTTACACCGACGATTCCTTAGGGTACATCTCTTAGAACAAAACTTTGATTATATTACATAGTTTCATGTTCCTAAGAGATTAAACCAAATTACAGATACTCTAGCTAATCAAATTTTAGATTGGCATCTTGCACACATATGAAAGAACATTGACGTAAACATTTAAATACATTTTTGCACACAGAATCCATAAGACACAAAAGATAAAAACCATATATAACATCATAAAATAACCAGAGTACATAGATGGACGCAAGTGCCTGAAAAATGGGAATAGTAACGAGTCATCGGGCTTATGCCCTCAAAAATATATACAAGTAGGTGCTCGTGGCACATAAAAAGTCTAAGTAGGTTCAGGGCCTATGGGCCTTGTTATAATCATCCACAGCACGGGATAAACGCCTAAACAATCAGACCCATGTCCGAGGTGCCCCCACTACATGAGGCTACATGGATGGCGGCAGGTCCTCTATCTCTGCAATCGGGACTGTGCGAGTGAGCGAAGTGAAGTTCTGCTCAAATCGTCTAAGGAACCTCTCAGCCTCTTCAGCTAGGAGGTTCCCTACTACTGCTGCTCCCCCAGCCACGGCTTTTGGCTGTGGACAATGCCTGTTCCATGCATAATCGGTAGGTCACACGGGTCCCACATCTGTATGCAACAAACGTTTATCCATCAAATACTCTGGAATACAAAAAATGATATATATATAACAAAAATGAAAATAAAAATTACATATGCAAACAAAAAAACTACAAAGGTGGCGACTTACCCATCTCCCCTCGCTCCTCACCAGGAGGCATGGGTATCTCAGGATCTCTAGAAAAATCTATCCCTGCATATGGGTAGTCCTCAATCACAGGGATTTGTCATGACAACCATGCAAAGAAATCATCGTCGAAGGACTCAACAGTCCTTCCACCACCCTGTCGTAGCAGTAATATTGCCCATCTACACAGTATAGGGAATGAGGCCTGATGTCCTCGTACTACAACCCAAGGACTAAAACTCGAAACTCTCTCAAAAAAGAATGAACACAAGATGGTCCCGAACTCGAAGTTCATCTGTGTCCATTGTCGGAAATCTGTCAATTGCCTCTTCATGCACTCGAGCAGTGTGGTACTCCAGTCAAAAATCTGTGCATTCAAGCACTGGATGGCACAGTTCATCTGTGCGCGAGACGCCTGATGCAAGTCTACTGAGACGGTAATCCGCCCAATCAGTAACAATATAGTCTACAATGCTAAGCTAGTAATCTTACTAATAGGTACCTGGGAGCCCACACGGTCAGTCCCAGCCTCACAATGCTCGGCTATTAGTTTCGAGATCTTGCTCGGTCCTGCAGGAAACGTCCGGAAGTTGACTGGTTCCCCTCTCCTTGAGAGGCCAGTCAGAAAGTAGATATCCTCGGTGGTGGGCACCAGTGATTTCCCCTCTAGCATAAAAGCCTCTGCATCAGGGTGCTAGTAGTCAATCAAGGAATTCAGTATCCTTGGTTGTGCGTGCATAAATGGACATAGAAAGAATTTTAGTAAACCGCATTGCATTAACATGGCCACGACATTCGGATCTGCTGCAACCAACTCACTGATTGCCTCATGCTCCCTTTCCCTCCACTGGACATACATCCTGCCAAAACAATAAGGTGAAGGAGGGTCAGTACTTGCTTTTGGTTTGCTTTTCACTACAAAAGGGGGGGTACATGCGGGCTGTAGAGGCGACAGTCACGTGTACACGCAGGCATAATTTTCTCTGCCTGAATGTACACGCGGCCTGTCCAGAGACAGCCTGCGTGTACCTAGGGCCGACCTTTTTAAGGTCAACGCCCACACAAAAAACAAACTAAAAAATGAAATTAAGTATTGAATAGCTAGATAAGGGATTTTGTACTTACTTGGTCGAAGAAGAAGTTCGTTTCGTCCATTGTAGCTCTCGAAATCACTGGTTTTGGCAAAGGGGGTATTTTGGCTCCAGAGTCAATTTCCAAATCAACAATGGTGATAATGAGCTTCCAGCTTCTATTTATAGACTTTTTGGCCTCTTTTGTCACTTTTTTGGCCTCCCTTATCAGTTTCTTTATACCAAAAACCATTTAGAGTGATTTAGGAGTTACATGGGAGGGATTTGATCGGGTATTGGGACATTTTTTTTTTTTTTAGTTTTGAGAAAATATTGACGGTCCATAAAAAAATTCAAAAAATCAACTTGAGCATATAGGTTAGGTTACCACCCTGACTTTTGTGCCTCATTGTCTTTTTCCTCTGCTATAGGATCGATCCCATCAGGTTGTGACATGAAACCATCATATTTGTTTTAGAAGTGTCACAACTTGGCGATAGAGCTTACCAGAACATGGATGCCCTAGGTAGGTCCTGGTTGCATTATGGTGTCCATGCCGTTTCTAAAACCACTGTAGGCTCGAGAGTCCATATATTATTTCCTGAACATGAGTTTGAGCCTCCTTTGCATGATTCTTTTTTTCTCTTTGTCTCACCCTCAGGACTCCCAAAAATAACCGGTCTCCTTTTAAGCCCTTTTCAGACCCTCTAAAAATGAAAAGATTACAGAGCAATCTTGTGGCCTTTCACGCTCGTTAAACTAAAATTTGAAGTCACGTCTGTCTGGCAGTAGTTTACCCCTTTTTCAGTCCGGACGATCAACTATACGAACAAAGTTATACTCTATCGAATTCCCATTCTTTAGAAGAGTACTCTCAGGTATAATTTTATTCCTTTTTCGAGCCTAAGGGACTAAATTTATGAAAAAGAAACCCCCACGGAGTCCATAGTTAAGCTCTTTTCAGAATCCCTAAAATTGAAAAGATCGTCGAGTGACCTTATTCTTCACACTCGTTAAATTGGTCCAGAAGAATATTCCTGACGGAGTCCATAGTTAAGCTTTTTTCAGACTCCTTAAAAGTGAAAAAATGGCCGAGTGATCTTGTCCTTGTCACACTCATTAAAATGGTTTTGAATTGATGTCTAATCGGTGCTAGTTTACCCCTTTTTCATACCGACTAGACTATTGTCAAAAAAGGTACCCCAGCGGAGTCTCCTTTTATGCTTTTTCAGACTCTCTAAATATGAAAAACCACCGATCTTACCTTCTCTGCGCTCGTTAAACTTACATCGAAGGAGGTTACCATTGTGTGTTCTATCAACCACATTTGCATAACTTATCCACCAGCCTTGTGACAGTTTGCTTCTACGTCTTAACACCTTTGGCCGCCGAAGGATTTTCCCCGAGTATCATTTTACCAGAACATCAGTCTTGTCCTTGTGCCTTGAGCTTGTATGTTTGCAATACTCATTCCTCCATTGTAATGTAATATTCCTTTATTCTTTTTCCAAAATTATCAAAAAGAACAAAAAAATCAAATATACCCCAAAAAGAGGATGGGAAAAGTATTTTATTTATTGGAAGCATAATGAGTCGCCCTGGATAAATCACATTTGTCCGTTTGTTCATCAGAATATGGGATGTAGTATGACCTTAGGAATCTTTTCTCGCTATATAGAGTTGTTTCCTCCACCGTTTGGTTATTCTTCCAAACATATGGAGAGTTTGCATTGCCTCCTGCTTCGTAGACTTATGATTAACATATATGTTGCCTGAGTCTCATCACTTGTCGTGCTATTTTCCAAGGGAAGTTTGTCACTAAGCCCAAGTTGGCCCCTCTGCAATATGTCTCTTGTTCGCATACCCGACCATCCTGAATGTCCAATCAAGTCCTTGTTCGAAATCACTGAAGCCTTCAGTCCGATCATCAAGGTTATCAAGTCCATGACCGACGAGCCGTCGAAGACCTCTGGGTAGTGCAGTTGTACACTCATATTACACTCCTACCTGAGTTTTAGAAGATTTTGAAGTTGTTGCTCGAGCTCTGAATTCCAAGCCGAATCAACTTCTGGAAGATGGATACTCTATATCTTTCTGATTTCGAGATGTAGCTCCGTTGTGTATTATTCACGGCTACTCTTTATAGTTATTTGACATGGATCTACAGTGTATTTGATTGGTAGCCATGGTTCTATTTTATCCTGAACATGGGTATGCCCGCCTCGGTGAGACATTTGTTATTTTGTAGACGACACCTCCTGGTTCCTGATCCTTGCGCTCAATCGTTCGGCAGATCAGTAAAGATTGGTAATGTATTTCGGCCATCAGATGCTCTTCTGACCTCACACATTAGGGGGCATCTGTTATAACCCTAAATTGCACCACACATACTTACCTGGCATCAGGCCAACTCATATCCCTTCTTTTCCAAAACTCTGCTGAACAACTCTTTGAAAATCCTCTTGTGTAAAGGCCCATGTTCCCTAACCCATTACTGCACGCGTGTACATGCTGTCTGACTCACAACAACCTACGTGTACCTACAAAAGCATGAAAAAAGGAAAGTTGTCTATGAAACAAAAAGCTATGGGTGAGTTAACTGAAACTCTCGGCCATGCATGGCCGAGGGTTCATCCAAAATCCTAGCTCCTTCTAGCCTATAAAAGAAGGGGTAGGGGTACCATTTGGAGAAGGAAAAAATATAGCGAAGAAACTCTACCCATTTATGTATTCCATTGTCCCAACCCTTTAGCCTTTCCTCACGCCAAAGGAGATTTAACGTAAAGCAGTTGAAGGACAGAAGAAGAGGAGCCCAGGATCAGGTTCAAGGAGTGGTGGCCAGTCTCAGCTTTTGTAAGTTGATTCACTTTACGTAATAAAAAGAATGCTTTTCCCGTCCCAATTCATGAGCTATCTATGATTCGATTGGTTTATGTTTGATTTCTAACCCTTGAGTATAGAGGTAGAATGCATGCATAGTTGTTGTTTGTCTTGAGTGCAGTTCATCTTTGGAAGGAGCAGCGCAAAAAAGTAATCAAGCACAACGGAGGATCTACATCGAATGCCAGTAATAAGGTAGGTGGTCCTTTTCCATGCATTTACTGAGAAAAAGGGGTTTAAATATTGGAATGTAGGTAAAAAAGTAGTTTCTATTCGGTTAAATCTGCATGCAAAGTCAGACCCTAATTTGCTAGTTCATAGGGTGTTTTTCCCAACAACACTTGTACCGAGCATGCAAGAGGGCAAGCTTCTGGTACCAAATGAAGACAGAGATAAGGAAATGAAATGATTGATCTCCTTCTTGTTGTAACTGAAAATCCTAGAACGTTGAGATTCCATCATATGTAAATCTGTAGAAATATACAATAGAAAGAAGGAACAAAGGTTGGACCTTTTTGTGTCGATTGTAATAGAGGTTTTCTATTTTGAGAGTTAATATAAACAAAATCCGAAGATTCTCAATTCCGTCACGACTGTGTTATGAGTTTGTTTCCCTGTATCTCATATTTCATTTCATTTCATATTTGTATCTGATGAATGCTTCGCTATAATTTAGTACAACCTCTATTATAGTGAATGAATTCTGGTTTTCTATATTGTTTACTGTTTTTCCTCTGTACCAGCTATCAGCAGGTGTAATACCAGTCAACACTTTAGAATTCTATATATATTTTTTGCTTCATCGGGTTATTTCTTTACCTTTTTCTTCTTCTGTTTATAAGTGAGATTCTCCCTTGATAGGAGCCTTGCATGACAGACAACTTAATGTTTTCTCCCACCTCATACATCTTTATTAAAATATAACTCAGTTACGGGAAAGGGCCTTTGGTTTTCACCCTATTTTCACTCCTGGAATTGTAAATTCTCTTTTATACGACCAAAATTGAGACAACACCTAAATTTCCCCTGAGATTTTCTTATCATTATGTTCCTCCATGACTGTCCCTATACCAAGACATCCTAATATCAATCCCAGACTATTAGACCAAACACATATTTCCTTAAACCTTTTTGATACTATTCTTAAAATAGCCACTACCTGGGTGGAGCTCGAACGCTCATGGGAAGCAATTGAACGAGATATAAACATCCAGGAACAGTTGGAAGCTAGACAATCCCAACTCAGAAATAAGCCCTAGTTTCCCTTACCGAAGGTTGACGTTTCTTCCTTCTCTACCCCTTACTCACTTTCAGATGCCTAGACATTGTACTTCTAAGCCTTAAGTACAGACTTTGGAACAACAATACCTTTGAAATATTTATCTTCGATAGAAGGTAACTCTATTGCTTCTAATATGGTGGCTTTGGTGATCGTTAACTTTAGTTCTCCCAACTGGACACTCTCTCCATCATAAATATGGGTGAAGGCATGGGACATTCCCTCATGATATCCTCTCATTTTTTCTAGAAAAGGAACTCAGCTGACCCTCTCAAATTTCTCTCTGCATACTTGATATTCCTTCACCTATTTGTAAATATGGAACACATGTTCATTCCTGTCAACCCCCATTCCATCTTGAAAACAAGTCTCAAAATAAGTGTAGGAAACAAGATTTAGGTGAGGATTTGGTACTGGAAGAAAAATTCTGAAAACAGTGTGACGAAGACAGATTAATGGTATGAATTGATAGTAGGAATTAATAGAGTGGAGTGGGTAAATACCACTCATCTAGATTGTGAAGCCATCCAGAAGAGAGTTTATGAATTGAAACGAGAATGCAACGATCAAATCATTGCAATGATGGCGAGGTAAGTAAAAATTATAAATTATGCCGAGGGATCGCATCAATGGGTAATGTGATGATCATATCCAAAAGTAATGTCACATCCCATTCACATCGTTTTTCATAATGATTTCAGGGAATGTGGTCGATTTGACCGAAATTCACCATTATGCAACACTCGACGTTAATTTTTCTTGAAGGTAATCATTCACCAAAACAATGGTTTGAATCAATAATTAACAATGTAAGGTTATAGAAGGTGGCATAATCATAACTTTGAAATCACATGAACAGAAGTCTTCAACAAGATAATTTCAAATTGGAACAATCCTGCTCAAGGTATGATTTTTATTTTCCCAAACATATCAATGATCACTCCATCATAAATGATTTTAAAAATAGGGGAATAAACATGAAGACTTTGGAAGATAATGATAGGTATATTTAACAACGTAAGGTAACAAAGGTTCATGAGAGTAACCATATATTTAACACAAAATTAATATGATTCTTAATAAAAGGAATAAAATAATGAGCTCATACCTCCATTACCTAAAGTGTTCTTTTTCAAATAAGGAAAACATCAAGTATAGGAAAATCTTTACCAAAATTCCACCATCAGTACCAAATCACAGGCTTAGTACCAGACCAACACAAAAAAAAAAATTAGTACCGAACCAACACAGGAAATCGTTTTAGTACCGGACCAACACATGAAATTGTTTTAGTATTGAACCAACACAGGGAGTCTTCTCCAGTACCAAATGAAAACAAGGAGTTTTTCTCCAGTACTAGATGAAGTTTTGATAAGGTACCTGAATGTATACTCCTCAAATGGAATCTTGTAGGATTATCTTTGTATCTTAGCATGTTCTGAGGGTCAAGTTGGAGTAGGTGCTAGCACTTATTGATGATGCATGTGGATTTGTTCTGATGAAGTATCATGTTGAAAAAAAACTACAAACAACACACTAGTATATGAATGTTGAAATTGCAGTAGAAGTGTCATAAAATGAGGAAAAATAATTCAATGATTGGGCTCCAATCTCTATAACAAGAACATAATTGTAGCTGGACAACCTCCTATTGAGATGAAAAAACCTCCTCTTTTTGGAACTAGAATAACCACTACTTTTGTTTCCACTTCCATTTTATTGGAAAGGAAAACCTAATCATTTAGATTTCTGTGGTGAGAGTTTTGTTTAGAAATTATCGGAAGAACCATAGTGTTTTCAATTGCTTGTCGACGTTTCAGATCCACAACAGGATCCATACTCAGGACAAAAAAACCTAACTACTACTTTCCTATGGATTTTTCTCAAGCCCATATCAATTAATGATCGCCGATATTTTCAATTTTAATGAGTTTGAAAAACTTAAAGAAAACTCCATCTACTTTCTAGTGGGTTTTTCTCAAGCCCGGGCCAGTTCTTTCTCACCGGTGTTTTCAATTTTTAGGATTTGAAAAACTTAAAGAAAAATCCATCTATTGTCTGATGTATTTTTCTCAATCCTGGGCCAGTTCCTGCTCACTGGTGTCTTCAATTTTTAGGAGTCTGAAAAACTTAAAGAAAACTCCATTAGGATCCTTTTCCTTAAGTAATCTACCAGGGATGGATAAAGGAATAAACTTACACCTGGCAGATGTCCTCCTTATTGATTATATACATGAGAACACAATTATCTTTTTCTCTTGTTAGTAACACCAAAATCACTATCTAACAACACACCTATATACATATATGTACATAGTTAAATTAAATCTCACAAAAAAACATACAGTAGTAGATCAATAGGAGGAGAGATCCTCTTGCTTACCAATTTCATTTTAGAATTTTGAAGAACATGTTTACTAAAATACTCTTTAGACAAAGGCTTATGATAAGCTTTCAATCGATGCCCATTTACGACAAAGGAAGTCTGATCTTCATCAATGGTTTTTATCTTCATTGAACCATTGTCGTAAATTGTGTCTACTTCATAGGGTCCCAACCATCGAGTGGACAATTTACCCTTAAAATTCTTGAACCTATTGTCATACAGGAGGGCCCAATCACCTGGCTAAAAAGACTTCTTATTGATGTACTGTTGACGGGCAAAAACGACCGTCCGTCAACTGAGAGAGTGGAAACGGTTCAGGGTTGTCTAATAACCCAAGCCGTTTGGGATGAACCACCCTGACGGGTTTAGAGGCTCCATTAGCTTATCTAAGGTCCTAAGAAAACAAAAAAAAAAAAACTAATCTAAACTAACTAATCTAACTAAAACTAAATAAAACAAACTAAACTAAAACTAATTATTAAAACAAACTAAACTAATCTAACTATCCTATATATGAAATCTACTAACTACTACTCTACTAATTCTAACTAATTAATTATCGAACTACTAACTGAAATATAACTTATTCACAAATGTACAATATCTACAATTTACAGATTTAAATAAAACCTGAAAAATTCATTTGCAATTCTGCCCTAAGACAGCGAAAGATATTTTTTGTTGATTTTATAATTTTATGAACAAAAAATTAACTAAACTAAATCACTAATCTAAACTACAAATATATCTAATTAAAATACTAATATTATACTCAACAAACTAATGAAAATAAATCACAAACTGATCTGGAGAAATGCTCTAGATTTTCCCTGTGTATGATGACTATTTTAGCTGATCGGAGGGAGGAAACCCGCACCGAATAATCCAAGAGTGTCTCGTAAACAATAGCTGCAGTGCTCTTCAAGTATGTTTATAGGACAAACAAGACATAAAAATCGCAACAATCATATGATTTATAAATCTCCACAGTTAGGTAAACCGGTATGCAAAGACTTATACAAAATATTTCAATTGATGAAGAAGAGAAATCTTCCATTCATAAACTGAATCAAGTAATTGTTGTGCTTTTGAATTTTGAAATAAATCAAAATGGATCATATTAATTAAATCATATCATTCTGCAAAAGACTGTGATAGCTAAAGTAGTCACTAATCCAATACAAATTGATAAGCATAAACTTGAAACAAAAGATTGATATTATGAAAGCGAAAGTTGTAGTAGAACATCAACTTCTGTCTCAATTTTTATTAGAAATCCATAGCCTGGTTCTCCCACAAGTGAGGATGATCCTTATTACAAAAATAATAAGTATTTATAAGTTTTCCACAGGGTAAAACCTCCCTGTGGAAGTTATCAAACTGTTTACATAAATCTGGGAAGATATCCCAAGTTTAACTAAACTAGGAAACTACAATAAAACTAAAACACCCAAATATCTCTTGAACTGTCGATCATGTCCCATGCAATTCGAATTTACCTGAAACATGCCAGAAATGGACAAGTTAGAGGGATATTTTATTAATAAAACAATAAAAATCTAATTCTATAAACTAGCTACAGAATGCTGCGATTCTGTAGCTGGTCTAAATAAAACACATAATCAACATTAAAATCGATTGAAATCTTTTAAAGAATCAAATTCAATTAATAATCCAATAACTATTTGAAAACGAATCAATGAAATTGAAATTGTTATAACATTCGAAATCAAACAGGATCAAAATCGACCGAACACAGAGATAGATGTACTCTGTTTCGTTTGTTGCCAAGAATCGGGTGGACATAATCATAATCAAACAGTTTTGAAATTGTTTCATATCCAATTTGAAACTAACATAATCAAAACAAATCGCAGGCAATTGTTATGCATTCCTCAACAACAGGAGATACGACAAAATCATTTTTAAATCGTTATAACTGTGTTTTCGTAGCAAACGATTTCATGCCACGAGTGGATCAACTCAAGATGGCGTGAAAATCAATTCAAATAAAGTCATAACAGGATCGATTAATTGGTAACAGTATTCATAAGAATTATCCAATCGTTTGTTATTGCTATTTGGGGCAAACAAACTCGATTGGCGTTGAATGAAATCGTTCATTTCAAACGAATTGTAACCGAATTTAACTTATATACCAATCATGGATCTGGATATAACCAACTCGTTTTACAAATCAAAATCAAACAGAGCATTCATTTATGATACGAATCTAACTCATGAAAAATGATTGAACTAACAACAATCCAATCAAGCGAATTAATTGGTTGGGGTTTAGCATAGTTGTCATTAATCAAATCCATTCCGTGATTCGGGCGCATTTGCACAGGCTTAAATGAGAGCATTTTTTTTTGTAAAAACAGAGTCGTTCTTTCCAAATTAAATTGAACAGAGTGGTACTCTTGATTTGGAAAATTATAGGACACAAAAAATTAAAAAAAATCGTAACAACCAAACTCGTTGAAATTGTTTTCCAATCACATAATACAAACCATAACGAAATCAAATCCAAACATGATCGTATTCTAAATTGAGCATGAAAAACTTCCTGTTCTGAGTGGATACAAAATGAACTCAATTGAAAGCAGACCATTAGTTTTGTTAGCTCAATCAGACAAACCAACAAATCAAATCCAAATGAAAACCATTCAAATCCGATAAGAATCTATCAATAGCTAAACTAGGAATAAGCAAATCGTATATCCAAATCAAAATTTCATTTATTTTTAGCACAAAGAAACAATGTACAGGATGAACACCGAATGACAGATCCATTTCGAAATATACACAGAGCTATCTAAAAAATTGAAATCATTATATCAACCTTGATCATTCACACAACTAGAACAATTTCAAACTTCATACCTGTATGGCTGGATCACGACAATTTGGAGTTGATAACGACTGTGGCTGATTCAACATTATTGAAAAGGATGGAGCCAGTTGTCTTCTGCTTTTTATCAGTTGCTTGGATCTAGTCTCTTTGATTGATCAATTCTGCAACTTGACTTTCCAACGATTGAATTTTCGATTGGAGTAGAGGAACGTTGATGTAATATCGTTCCAACCATAAATCACATTGGTCACAGGATAGTTGTGCAGGTTTTGAAAGAGAAGGCGAGGGTTTGGACACATTGCTGAGGGTTTCGTGAGGCAATTTGATACTAGGGTAACTAGGATCGTTTCTCAGGCAGGGGGGAATATTTGTCATGAAATCATAAGGTGGTTCGGGGCATAAACCCTGCGAGTAAGGGTACTCGCTGGATAGAAAATGTTCTATGTTAGAATCTGAATCCTCACTAAGGATGATAGGGTCTCACTCAGCAGAGGGTTTAGGCTTATTTCTAGCCATTCTCGAAATGAGTCGGGCATTCCTTTTTCCTTTGGCATTAGCAGTAGGGTTTTCCTTGGGCTTTTTGCTCCCAGGTTTCTTAATAGTCTCAAACTTCTCAGTTATAGCGTCGGGTAAGTCAACCTTAGGGTCGGTCGAGGGTTTAGGAGAAGGCAGTAGGATATGGAAGGGCACAGGCGACTGAACATGGGTTTTACTGACCACAAGTTTGTCAACTTGGACAGGGTTTGTATCATCAAAACCATTCCAAGCTATGAAAGCTCTCCAGCTATCACCATGTAAACTCAAGTGATGCACAATGATAAGTTTAGTAAGCCCATAATGGAACAGGCTACTGTCAGCCTTCTGTCGTTTAAACCTTTTTGACATTTTATATAGGCTACGCTGAAAGTAAAAGGGCATATTCAACGAGTATCCCATAAAATTCATTAACAAACGCAGGTGGTAGAGAAAAATGAGTCTGTATCGACCTTCACAGGTCACGAACTGTTTGACTACCATCAAAGTATTGTGCCATCATGGTTTAAGTGTAGCGATGGGCATACCTCTGTCACAATAAGTGACCTTTCGCGAGAGGAACAACAATGTCCATGGAACCTCCTCGACCTTACAATTTTTGAACCAACGCTGGCCTGTGGTAGACAACCCTGTAGAAGAACTGATAAATTTCTCATTGATTGCAAACTGGATGTCACCCACCTTGGCTCTACAGCCATCGAAAGTCATGGAAAACTGTCGTGCTACACAGAGGTTAAAACCCTCAAATCGTTGTATGAAGGTGAGCCATCCGTTTTCCTCCAAGTCTTTGCGGACATTGTCAAACATTAACAAGGCTTGGTTTCCATTTGGCTCGATTCGCACGACTGGTGCCATGGAGCCGAGCACATGGTAAGTCGAGGGTTTGGATCATAACACACACAAGAGCAGAGCTACCCGAGCTAACAGAAGTGAATGAGGATAAGGGATAGGCATAAATTCCATCGTGCGAAGGTGGTGGAGCTTATCTCTGCCATGCAAAATAGTTATTGCCAAAGTACAACCGTCGGCTTACATAGCTGTTCAATCCATTGTAATATAGTTCAACAGTCATATCACTTGGCCAACCAATGAAATCAATGTATAAACCAATGCACACAAACATTATTCCATAGTTGTGAACACCCGACATATAAATCAAAACCAAAATCAACTATGTGCCAATGTATCAGCTCAGATAATCAATAGTTTAACCAATGTGCCAATGGGTATTCATATAATCAACAAGCCAATAGTTACGAAAACACAAACATAGGTATCATATTAAAAATATATATATGAAATATTTAACCATAACACCCATGTATCTTATGAAACCAAAGGTCAAGTAAGTCAAATAACATATAAATCCAAATGCCAATGCATTACAAACTTGATGAAACCAAGTCACACAATCAATCCAATAATGTTCAATGAGTACAGATCGAAAGTTTTGCCAGCTACATAACGATAAGTGAAATGTAAGTGCAATGGGCGTATCGACAAGAGAGGTAATGAAAATTCATATAATGATTTCAATGAGACTTTGAAAGACGAAGTTTTCACGCTTACAGTCGTGAAAACAAAACAAAGGTAAATGTGCAAATGTCGCAAAAAAGTGTCGTTTATTTAAAAATTGCGACGAAAAATTGATGTTTGTAAAACATTGGTGTAGGCAACTTATAAGACAATGGAAAAAGTGAATTGGCTGCCAACAATGGCGACACACTGGTAGAAGCAGTTATCTCTGCCAAAAGAAACAAATTTAGATTAGGACAGCAAAGATGATTCCAACTCAAAAATAACAACTAGAAAATCATATAAACATCATCATTAACCAACTATTCCAGCAGTGTTTCAAAAGATGAAAACTGATAACAATCTTAATATCAGCAAGTCACGATGTTAAAGATAAAATCTCCAATACTGTTGGCATAGCCACTGCTGCTAGTAGGCGTCCATAGCCTCGACAGGGTTTCCATTTAACCCACTCTGACATCTGTATCCTACCAAGAAGTTCTAGATCAGAATAAAGGACGTTAAAGAGGTTTCTTTTTTTTTCTTTTTTTTGCAAATTTTCATATACCGGACATTGCTTCGCTGCGAGCGGGCCTGTTCAGTACCCTGACAAAGTTGTCTTGGCGCCATGCATGCATTTACCCGTTTCCAACAGACCTGTTCAGTATCCCGGCAAGTTTACAAGCACTTCCCACAACTCTTATTATTTTGTTTTGTTTTTTCATAGATATATGTTTGAGCGGGGTGACGCTGAAAATCATTTAACATATTTTTTCAGACCTCATCAGAATTTTTAGAACTGTCCTTTATTTAAATCCAGAGATGTTTTATCTACAAAAACAACTTCCTAAGACAGGGAGACATCTTCTGAGTCATTCCTTTACGAAAAAGGGACAGCGTAAAAAGATAATGGATGATCATGACGAACTTTACTCAGAGATCGACATCAGTAAACTTCTTTCAAACAACGGACTTTTCCAATGCAGAAATAAACTTGAGCAATATACTATTGATGTTTGTACAATTTTTTCAGAAGTTATTTCAGCGAAGGAAATTTCTTTTATCTTTGTCTGAATAGCTCAGTATACAGGTATGTGTATTAAAAAGAAAACACAAACTGACAAATTCAAATTAAAACAAAAAACAAAAAAAAGGAAACGAAAAAGCACACAAAAGTAAAATATGTACATAATATACAAGGGTATTTATCAAGCAAAGTATCTTTCAAAGGCTTGGCCATTCACCGGGTAGGTGTCAGGCTGCCCTTCAAGATTTTGCAATCGAAAAGAACTAGGACCCAACTTTTCAGCAATTAAAAATGGTCCAAGCCACAGATTTTGAAATTTTGTATGTTCTCCCTTTCCCTCATGCGGTTTGTCCCACTTCAAGACGAGATCACCTACTTCAAAATTCCTATCAGAAGCAGAATTGGAATCGAACCATCTTTTAACCAATTTTTGATGTTGATCTAACTTACGCTTAGCTTGGGCTCTTACCTCTTCTAGCTTCATCAAAGCATTAATTCGGTTTTCCAAAGGGGGACAATCTTCTTCTTGGACTTTCTGTGACAATTGAAGTGAAGGAAGAAGAATGTGAGGTGGCAGAATTGCTTCTCTTCCATAAACGAGAAAAAAGGGGGAGTTACCTATAGCGGATTTTAGCGTTACCCTATCATCCCACAGCGCATTCAACAGTGCATTGTGCCAATTCTTGTGATTTTCAACCACCGTTCTCTTGATTATTTTGATCAAGTTCTTGTTTGTCGATTTTGCCAATCCGTTGCCTTAGGGGTAATAGCTAGCATAATACTTCAACTTCATTCCTTTTTCCAAAGAAAAATCGCTCATCTCAAGAGAGTAAAAGTAAGAAGCATTATTGAAAACTAAACAGTCAGGGATACCGAAACGAGTGATAATATTCGAATTTAGAAAGGCAATTACTTGACTGGTGTTGACAGTTCTTAACGCAACAGCTTCAGACCATTGAGTAAAGTAATCTGTGGCTGTCACAATAAACTTGTGTTGTTGTGAGGACGGAGGGTTGATTGGACCTATGATATCAAGGCCCCACTGCTAAAAAGGAGAATCTACCGTAACGGGCTACAAAGGAAAGGCTGGTTTTTGTAAACGCCCTGATGCTTTCTGACAGATTATACATTTTCGACACAAGGCATGGGCGTCTCTAAAAAGTGTGGGCCAGTAATAACTGGCTCTTAAAACCTTATGAGCAGTGGTGTCACCACCAAAATGGCCACCAACTTCTCCTGCATGCAACTCGAGCAAGACTTTCTCTGCTTCATCCTTTTCGAGACAGCGCATCAGTATGCCGTCAAAACTCTGACGAAATAGGATACCATTAACCCAATGAAAGGAGGCAGAATTTAGTCTCAACTCTCTTCTCTTAGAGGGGTCTAGGTGACAGGGGGCTGACCCATGTTCAAGACAGAACCTTATATCATCGTACCAAGGACTAGCAGAGTTTTGTGCGCAAGAGATTAAACTTTGATCGCTTTGCCCTAGGTTTGACGTATCACTTTCTTCTTGTTGTCCTGCTGCTGAATCGGAAACTAACTTGCATAAACCTTGGCCTCTCACTATCTGAGCTAGGGTAATTTCTAAGTCATACTCCTGCAAGGAGGTGACCCAGTTGGCTCTCTTCTCTCCTAGTTTCTTCTGCACTAACAAGTTCCTTACGACTAGGTAAGGGACAATGAATTTCGTCCTTGACTTCAAAAGATAGATCCGGAAGTGCTTGACTTCTTTGAACACAGTGTAAGCTTGTCGATCTACCGCTGGATAATTAAGTTCAGTGCCTTTGAAAGAGGATCTCATAAAGGCAATGGGTACTTCATTATTCTTGGCATTCTTTTGGGTTAGGATGGCGGCATAGGAACAGTCAGAAGAAAAAGTGTAGAGCGTAAAGTCTTGAGAAAAATCTAGGCTCATGAGAGACGGAGCATCTATTATGGCCTTCTTTATTGCATCAAAAGATTGGTTTTCTAGGGGTCCCTAGTGATATTGGGTGTCTTTCTTAATCATATTTTTTAAAGGCCTAACCATTTCGGAGAAACTAGGGACGAATCTTCTCACGAAGTTAATCTGGCCTAAGAAAGACTGCATAGATTTTTTGGATGTAAGAGGGGGGAGTTTCTCTATGACTTGAGTCCTTTTGGGGTCAATAATCATCCCTTCACTAGACACAATAAATACTAAGAGTTTACCCTGTTCTACTGCAAAGATGGATTTTTTGGGATTCAAGGATATACCGTATTTACGACATCGCAGTAGGATGGCTCGTAAGTGAGCTAGATGATCGTTTTTGTTTTTAGAAAATACAATCACATCATCCAAGTAAACTACAACGGACTGATTGATTAAGCCTTGGAATGAAATGTCCATTGCTCTCTGAAAAGTGGCTCCAACATTAATCAATCCAAAAGGCATTTTGCGATAAGCATAAGTGCCCCACGGAGTATGGAAGGTAGTTTTGAGTTGGTCTGGTGGAGACATAAGGAATTGGTTGTATCCAGAGAAACCATCTAACAGGGATAGCATCTCGAAACCAGATACCTGTTGAAGGATCTGTTCCATGGGTGGGACAGGATAATTATCTTTATTAGATGCTCTATTGAGGTTTCGGAAATCTACGCAGAGTCGGATTTCCCCATTTTTCTTCCGAATTGGGACAAGGATAGAAACCCATTGAGTGTGTCTAACATGAAAAATTATTTTAGCATTAAGGAGTTTATTCAATTCTTTTTGAATGGTCAGTTCTAGTTTAGGGTGCATTTTCCTCAGTTTTTGTTGGAAGGGTAAGGTTTGGGGCTTCGTAGGGATGACATGTTGTATGATGTTAGGGTCTAAAGCTTTGAGGTCATCATACGTCCATGCAAAGACATCTTTAAATTCTTTGAACAATTTAATGAATGCATCTTTTTCTTGTTGAGAACATCCCAACCCTAGATTAATGCACTTAGGATTTTCATTAGTTCCTAAGTTCACTTTTTCATAAGACAACGAGGAACTACTGGTTTTACAATTGACCGTTTTTTTAAATTTATCTTGAAAATCATAAAACTTCTCTAATCTAATTACAGATTTAGGGATCGTGTTTACCATATCCGATGAAGATTCAGGAGTTCTCGGATCTGGTATTACCATGAAATCACGCAAATTGTCATCGTGCGTGTGTTCATCTATCATCGCGCCTTGAAAAGTTTCTTCCATGTGCAGAAAGTTCATAATCTGCTGATCATCATCAAATAATCTCCAGTTCGTGATGTTATCGGGAATGGATGGCCGAAACAGCAGCTCAATGGAGAATGCATCTGGGGACAATCCTTCTGCAGGAAGAAGTTTAGAAGCTACATTAGCTAATAAACCTGCTTCAGAGTTATTCAACCTAGGAATGGAATTTATATTGAAAGCAAAAAATTTATTCATTAAGTTCCATACCTCAGACTGGTAGCTTTTGAGATGCGGAGAAAGATAGTGGATAGAGTCTCTTACCTGTCTAACCACTATTTCAGAGTCGCCAAAGACAACCAGATTTTGAATGTTCATATCCAGAGCTTTTCTGAGACCTTGCAATAAAGCCTCATATTCTGCAGTATTATTAGTACATTCAAATTCCAACCTACATGCTATCAATGTTTTGTTACCTACCAGATCGATAATAACGAAGCCTGCTCCAGCTCCTTCTTCGGACTTTGATCCGTCGAAATAAAGAGACCAAATTTGATTTGCATCGGGTACATGGGACCTTTGCGTGGAAGTTGTTGGCTGCATATATGCTACAATCTCGGACTTCTGTTCTGGATTGGTGATAGGTGAAGCCTCGGCCATGAAGTTGTCGAAGAAGGTGTCCATCCCTTGTACTTCAGGTGTATCAGCAGAAGGTGTATACGGTTCATTGGGATCATTCAAATCGGTGACCGTGAACTTAAGGTAGCGTTCACGATTTACTTTTATCTTATTAGGCTTGTCGTTCTCTGGAAGCCATAGATGGGACCAATCCGTCATGAAATAACCATGTAGCTGCTCCGACCAGTCCCTGCTTAAAAACAGACCATACACTTTTGTAATATCCACAAAAATTATATCAATAACTTGATGAACCTTGGGGTTAGACGATAATCTAATAAGCACATTCTTTAGTTCGCCTATAACTTTGACATTTGTCCGATCAAGTTGTATGATTTTTAAAGTAGAGGGTTCAACTTCTGCGTTAATCTTTTGGAAAATAGACCAAGGCATCACATTGGATGACGTTCCTGAGTCTACCATACAATTATGCACATTTCTATTAAAAATCTCGAAAGTTAATAGGAAAGGAGGTACATTTTTGCGAGTACTAAGAGTGGTAGCTTGTGGCTTTTTACTCGCAGTTTCTACATTATTTACATTATTTACATTACTTACAGGAAGGCTTCCTTTATCTTGAGGATCAGGATTATTTTTAGTGGAAGTCTTCTGGGGAGTTTTGTTTTGCACAACCTTGTTGCCATTAGAATTACCATTTTTTCCATTCTCTGAAATATTTTGCAACATTTTTTGTAACAAAAACGGAAACTTCAATAACTCATAAATAGAAATGTTAGCCCTTAACTTTTTAAGATCTTCAACAACATCATAATCTAAGTTGGGGTTTACATTACTCTATTTAGGCTCAGCTTATTTAGATTGCTTTGGAGGCCAAGTTGTAGTTTTTTCGGTAGAAGGTTTGTTTGTAGTCTTACTCCTGGTATTATAAGGGTGAACTGTCTTGAAGTTGGCTTGGAAGATGCTATCCGAGAAATGCCCAAAAATGTTTGGAGAAGACTCTTCTTCTTGAACTGTCTCTTGTTCAACGACCTCCTCAGGGATCTCAGGAGGCATCAAGTTATCTTGGGCTTCTAGAATTGTTTGAAGAGTGCATTGCAAACTTTCTAGGTTAAGGCCTTCAGCGGTTGGGTTAGGTCGGTTAGTAGGAAAAGGCTTCCAGAATGGGGGTTTGTAAGGCCCTTTGCTTGAGGAAGCTTCTTCGGCCGACCTTTTTAAGTCTATAACTTGATTTGACAGTTTTTGAACAACTTTAGTTAAGCTTTCCAAATCAGAGTTTTCAGGTTGTGTTTTACTTTGAGTAGGTCTAGGGAGGATTTCAATCTTCTTTTTGGAAGAAGAACTAGTCTCAGTTTCGTTGCTAGTAGAGTATTTAAGGATAAGTATGTCTTTTTCAATCTAACTGGCCTCCTCAAAGGCTTCTAACAACGTGGCTTTCTTAGATCGTTTAACCCAAATAGCTATACTCTGATGCAAAGCTTTGGTGTAGTATGCTATTATAAGACTCTCAGCAGGCATAGAATCTGCTGGGATTTGGTTTTTAAGTGTCAAGAATCTTTGATTAAAGTCTTTAACTTTTTCTTTGGGTTCATTCTTAAGCTATAAAGATCCATGACTAGGACTTCTGGAGGCTTGTTGTCTCCGAACTTTTCCAAAAAGCATGAATCAAACTTTTCCCAAGACATGATGGTATGGGGTTGTTGGGAAAAGTACCATGTTGATGCATTACCCTCGAAAGTATAAGGGAACAACCTACAGACAACGCCTTCATGTTTGACATTTCGGAGTCTTATGGCTAACATAAACTTTTTTATATGATCTTCAGCGATCTGTTTTGAGTCCAGGTCAAAATTGGGAAGCCATTTCTCCAGGTGCTTAGGTAGAGGATGTTGAGCTCCAGGTACAGCTATGACATCCTGATCAAGCCAGGGTCTAGCAGGGTTGTTCTGATTTTCCATTGGGGTGGTGGGTGTGGAAGTCTGAGAAGGGGAGTTGCCTTCGTCAGAGGAATCTCCTCTAGAAGAGGAAGGAGATGATGGAGGTGGTGAAGGAGGTATCCCAGATCCTCGTGTAGCAGGATTTGGGTTTGGATCTGTAGTATTCACAGTGAGGTTAGTATCTCCTAATTGTTCTCTAATATCAGAGAAGTCCAAAGGTTGACCCCATGGACATTTTGGTTTCCTCAAACGGGATAAGGCACTATGTTCTTTTATAAGAGATTGGCGGACAATCTCTTGTATGTCACCACCTGTAGGATTAGGGGTTGCTGGCTCAACTATGATCTGTGGATCGTCGGTTGAAGTAGTTGCTGTTTGAGGGGGGATATTATCATTTGAATGGATTCTATTCACTATAGGTGAGTGATTAGGGGGTGGAGGAGTCTTGCGACCACCTCATGCCATTAATTAAGTTCAGGCCCTCCTTCTAGCGCCATTTGTTGGCGGGCGAAAACGACCGTCCGTCAACTGAGAGAGTGGAACCGGTCCGGGGTTGTCTAATAACCCAAACCATTTGGGATGAACCACCCTGACGGGTTTAGCGACTCCGTTAGCCGATCTAAGGTCCTAAGAAAACAAAAAAAAGAAAACTAATCTAAACTAACTAATCTAACTAAAACTAAATAAAAGAAATTAAACTAAAACTAATTATTAAAACAAACTAAACTAATCTAACCATCCTATATATGAAATCTACTAACTACTACTATACTAATTCTAACTAAGTAATTATCAAACTACTAACTGAAATATAACTTATTCACAAAATGTACAATATCTACAATTTACAGATTTAAATAAAACCTGAAAAATTCATTTGCAATTCTGCCCTAAGACAACGAAAGATATTTTTTGTTGATTTTATAATTTTATGAAAAAAAAATTAACTAAACTAAATCACTAATCTAAACTACAAATATATCTAATTAAAATACTAATATTATACTAAACAAACTAACGAAAATAAATCACAAACTGACCTGGAGAAATGCTCCAGATTTGCCCTGTGTATGATGACTGTTTTAGCTGATCAGAGGGAGGAAACCCGCACCGAATAATCCAAGATATTCTCGTAAACGATAGCTGTAGTGCTCTTCAACTATGTTTACAGGACAAACAAGACATAAAAATCACAACAATCATATGATTTATAAATCTCCACAGTTAGGTAAACCTGTATGCAAAGACTTATACAAAATAATTCAATTGATGAAGAAGAGAAATCTGCCATTCATAAACTGAATCAAGTAATTGTTGTGTTTTTGAATGTTGAAAGAAATCAGACATGGATCATATTAATTAAATCATATCATTCTGCAAAAGACTGTGATAGCTAAAGTAGTCACTAATACAATACAAATTGATAAGCATAAACTTGAAACAAAAGATTGATATTATGAAAGCGAAAGCTGTAGCAGAACATCAACTTCTGTCTCAGTTTGTATTAGAAATCCATAGCCCGGTTCTCCCACAAGTGAGGATGATCCTTATTACAAAAATAATAAGTATTTATAAGTTTTCCACGGGATAAAACCTCCCTGTGGAAGTTATCAAACTGTTTACATAAATCTAGGAAGATATCCCAAGTTTAACTAAACTAGGAAACTACAATAAAACTAAAACACCCAAATATCTCTTGAACTGTCCATCATGTCCCATGCAATTCGAATTTGCCTGAAACAGGCCAGAAATGGACAAGTTAGAGGGATATTTTATTAATAAAACGATAAAAATCTAATTATATAGACTAGCTACAGAATGCTGCGATTCTGTAGTTGGTCTAAATAAGACATGGAATCAACATTAAAATCGATTGAAATCTTTTAAAGAATCAAATTCAATTAATAATCCAATAACTATTTGAAGACGAATCAATGAAATTGAAATTGTTATAACATTCGAAATCAAACAGGATCAAAATCGACCGAACACAGAGATAGATGTACTCTATTTCATTTGTTGCCAAGAATTGAGTGGACAAAATCATAATCAAACAGTTTTGAAATCGTTTCATATCCAATTTGAAACTAACATAATCAAAACAAATCGCAGGCAATCTTTATGCATTCCTCAACAACAGGGGATACGACAAAATCATTTTCAAATCGTTATAACTGTGTTGTCATAGCAAACGATTTCATGCCACGAGTGGATCAACTCAAGCTGGTGCGAAAATCCATTCAAATAAAGTCATAATAGGATTGATTAATTGGTGACAGTATTCATAAGAATTATCCGATCGTTTGTTATTGCTATTTGGGGCAAACAAAATCGATTGGCGTTGAACGAAATCGTTCATTTCAAACGAATTGTAACCGAATTTATCTTATATACCAATCATGGATCTGGATATAACCAACTCGTTTTACAAATCAAAATCAAACAGAGCATTCATTTATGATACGAATCTAACTCATGAAAAATGATTGAACTAACAACAATCCAATCAAGCGAATTAATCGGCTGGGGTTTAGCATAGTTGTCATGAATCAAATCCATTCCGCGATTCGGGCGCATTTGCACAGGCTTAAATGAGAGCATTGTTTTTGTAAAAACAGAGTCGTTCTTTCCAAATTAAATTGAACAGAGTGGTACTCCCGATTTGGAAAATTATAGGACACAACATATTAAAAAAAATTGTAACAACCAAACTCGTTGAAATCGTTTGCCAATCACAGAATACAAACCCTAACGAAATCAAATCCAAACATGATCGTATTCTAAATTGAGCATGAAAAACTTCCTGTTTGGAGTGGATACAAAATGAACTCAATTGAAAGCAGACCATTAGTTTTGTTAACTCAATTAGACAAACCAACAAATCAAATCCAAACGAAAACCATTCAAATCCGATAAGAATCTATCAATAGCTAAACTAGGAATAAGCAAATCGTATATCCAAATCGAAATTTCATTTATTTTTAGCAAAGAGAAACAATGTACAGGATGAACACCGAATGACAGAGCCATTTCGAAATATACACAGAGCTATCCGAAAAATTGAAATCATTATATCAACCTTGATCATTCACACAACTAGAACAATTTCGAACTTCATACCTGTATGGCTGGATCACGAAAATTTGGAGTTGATAATGGTTGTGGCCGATTCAACATTCTTGAAAAGGATGGAGCCAGTTGTCTTCTTCTTTTTATCAGTTGCTTGGAGCTGGTCTCTTTGATTGATCAATTCTGCAACTTGACTTTCCAGCAATTGAATTTTCGATTGGAGTAGAGGAACGTCGATGTAATATCGTTCCAACCATAAATCGCATTGGTCACAGGATAGCTGTGCGGGTTTTGAAAGAGCAGGCGAGGGTTTGGACACATTGCTGAGGGTTTCGCGAGGCAATTTGATACCAGGGTAACTAGGATCGTTTCTCAGGCAGGGGGGAAGATTTGTCACGAAATCATAAGGTGGTTCGGGGCATAAACCCTGCGAGTAAGGGTACTCGCTGGCTAGAAAATGTTCTACGTTAGAATCTGAATCCTCACTAAGGACGATAGGGTCTCACTCAGCAGAGGGTTTAGGCTTATTTCAAGCCATTCTCGAAATGAGCCGGGCATTCCTTTTTCCTTTGGCATTAGCAGTAGGTTTGCCTTGGGCTTTTTGCTCGCAGGCTTCTTAATAGTCTCAAACTTCTCAGTTATAGCGTCGGGTAAGTCAACCTTAGGGTCGACCGAGGGTTTAGGAGGAGGCAGTAGGATATGGAAGGGCACAGGTGGCTGAACATAGGTTTCACTGACCACAGGTTTGTCAACCTGGACAGGGTTTGTATCGTCAAAACCATTCCGAGCTATGAAAGCTCTCCAGCTATCACCATGTAAACTCAAGTGATGCACAACGATAAGTTTAATAAGCCCATAGTGGAACAGGCTACTGTCAGCCTTCTTCCGTTTAAACCTTTTCGACATTTTATATAGGCTATGCTGAAAGTAAAAGGGCATATTCAACGAGTATCCCATAAAATTCATTAACAAACGCAGGTGGTAGAGAAAAATGAGTCTGTATCAACTTTCACAGGTCATGAACTATTTGACTACCATCAAAGTATCATGCCATCGTGGTTTAAGTGCAAAGATGGGCATAGCTCTGTCACAAGAAGTGACCTTTCGTGAGAGGAAAAACAGTGTCCATGGTACCTCCTCGACCTTACAATTTTTGAACCAACGTTGGCCTGTGGCAGATAACCCTGTAGAAGAACTGATAAATTTCTCATCAATTTCCAACTGGATGTCACCCACCTTGGCTCTACAGCCATCGAAAGTCATGGAAGACTGTCATGCTACACAGAGGTTAAAACCCTCAAATCGATGTATGAAGGTGAGCCATCCATTTTCCTCCAAGTCTTTGCGGGCATTGTCAAACATTAACAAGGCTTGGTTGTTGTTTGGCTCGATTCACACGACTGGTGCCATGGAGCCGAGCACATGGTAAGATGAGGGTTTGGATCATAACACACATAGGAGCAGAGCTACCCAAGCTAACATAAGTGAACGAGGATAAGGGACAGGCATAAACACCATCGTGCGAAGGTGGTGGAGCTTATCTCTGCCTTGCAAAATAGTTATTGCCAAAGTACAACCGCCGGCTTACATAGATGTTCAATCCATTGTAATATAGTTCAACAGTCATATCACTTGGCCAACCAATGAAATCAATGTATAAACCAACGCGCGCAACTGCTATGCCCTAGTTTTGAACACCCGACATATAAATCAAAACCAAAATCAACTATGCACCAATGTATCAGCTCAGATAATCAATAGTTTAACCAATGTGCCTGTTATCACTCCAAGAAACTCTTTGTGGTTGCAGACCAAAGGTGCTTGGTAACTTAAGAAATGAATGTTTTTGTATTTTGTAGAGATGGATCAATGGGATAACTCAATTCAACTTATGGCATTCAGACATTAGAATGGTAAATAAATAGACAGTGCTCTCAAAGATTGATTAATCAGCAAATAACTTTTAAATGGGTGAAGAACAGATTGAAGCTAAACCAGTACAATGTAGGGTCTAAGAGACAATCAAGAAACCTATTATCAGGCTATGAGCTAAACAATGGGATAACAACCATTCAAATCTTGACAACACAGATAATAGTATAGAAAGAAAGATGGAAAGCTGACATCAAAATCGAAAGGAACTTGTGATCTGTATTAGCATTAAAAGTCTGAGTACAATAGCAGATTACTCTATCCAAAATCGAACCCTTCTTTGATATCAAAAACAGGCATTTATAGCCTCTTCAAACAGTTATACAGATCCTAAAAACATGGATCTGCATTTAATAAAAACAATTGTATTCTATCTAAACAACTTGAAATTAAAGTTTTTAACAACTAAACTAGATAGTCGATCTGTCTTCAGTTTCCAAAGTCGCCATATGCCTCCTTCAGCTCTTAGTATGTGCAATGTGGTGAAAATGGCAGGACACCTATATGTGATTGTTAAATTTCCCAACGTTTATGGTCGAGTTTTTAGGAAATGGTTTTGGATGTGTAACCAAAATCCCTCGAATTCCTGATGTTGAACTTCTATCATTCGATCTCATAGTCCACTGATACACTGGCATATCTTCAGAGCCTGTTTGAAATGAACTATTGTATTTTCGGCCTCAAAATTGCTTTCCCAGCTTTCAACAGCGCAACCATTTGAGTTTTTCACGGGTTAGTTGTTGAAAGTTGTTGCTTTCCACAGCTAACGAGTAATAGAATAGTAGCCTTGCACTGTTGAAAGTCCCGATAGCGCACAAAAAGGGTTTTCACCTTCGAAATTGATTTCAAACCAAAATCAGTGGGCATCCGATTTCTCACCTTGAATATTGACGACAACTTGAGAAAGAACCTTCAGGTCTGGATGAGATTTTTGTTTCAACTTTTGTTTCAACCTCTTGATCTGCCCTTTGAGGTGCTTGGTAAGACACCGCAGGCTATTGTAGTTTTTGGCGAGTTTTGTCTTCTTTTTCTTCTCTCTAACACTCTCCTTGGCCAATCTTTCAAATGTTGTATTTGTCTTGGAAAATTTATCAGATAACTTTTTATACCTATCCTTAATCACCCGCTCCAAGACCTCTTGCTGGGCAATCACCTCCTTGAGATGCTTGATCTTCTGAGACCTTTTTGCTTTGGAGTTTTTTGATGATTCTCCCTGTTCTGTTTGATTGAGAGTTTCATAGTTCTGTGCACACTCAGATGATTTCTCAGAACTCTTGATGACAGGGAATTGGTCTTGCTGCTCAGATTCTGAATCTGAATATGGCAAATTTAGGATGTTCTTCCCTGTACTCTGTTGTGTAGGATGTCATGAATTCTAGTGTGTAGTCTGCTCTATGCTCTGCTCAAAGTTCAACTTTCTCTTCAACCTGTGAGGCTTCATTCCAGATATTCTGTCCTCTGAAGGTCCTGGCAAAGCCCTTCTTTTCCTTGAGCTACTCTGAGGAGACAATTGCTTCTTTGAACCTGCCATCTGTTCATTTGCAGTCTGGTTCTGAGTTTCAAAACCTTCCCAGAACAAGAAGTGCTCCCAGCTCCTCTCCTGTTGTTTCAATTTTTGCAGGATAATTAATTTTATGAGCCCATAGTGACATAGAGTAGTTCTCACGCTCAAGGGTTGAACTCTAATCCTCTTGCATACCTTAGTCAAACTGTGATATAATAAATAAGGCAAATTGATGGGGGTCTTTCCTGTGAAGTGATCCAAGAGTTTAAAGTGATACATCATCAATTTGTCATATATTCCCTCTGATGTAATGTACAATTGTATGCCTTTGAATAATTCTTGCCATTCTTCATCTAGATATGCAACAAGAATACCTTTTCTCCAAGCTTTGTGTCTGTACCCCTCTTTCAAATAGACCCTGAAATCCAAATTCTTAGGAGCAGTGGTTTTAAACCAGCTCTGACCAGTTCTTGGCAATCTTGTAGTTGCAGCAATGACAGCCTCATCAACTTTGATTTCCACAGAGCCGACGCGCACTTTATTTCCATCGAAATTTTTGGCGAAGGCTTCAGCTGTGGCCTGATGGCACCCAATTTGAAACCTTTTGACAAATTCCATACATCCTGTATTTGAAAAATGCCTCTGGACCTCAGGATGTGATTGTAGAAAGGATAAGTTATCTAGTTCTCGCTTGAGTAGAGTGCCACTGCGTTTTCTCACCATTGTGTAGCTCAGGAAACTTGACAATTGTAACCCTTGTAACTGTCAGTCGAGCCGAGGTTCTGCGCTGTTGAAAGCAGTTCGGGCTTCGGCTCTATTTTGAAACAAATGAACACTTCCACAGCATCCCAGAAGTGATTTTTGATATGAAAACCATTGTTTGATTTGGTGTTATCAGGCCGGCGGTACCTCCTCTATACCTGCATCACCGAACACAAACCTACCATCTTGGATGCCATGAGTGTTGTGCATGAGTTCTAGGCCAGATTCGAATTACAGTCATATCCTGACATGCATGCTTGAGTTCCTATCATTTCCCACTCCTATCAGTGCATGCCTCGGATTTACTCTGACGTGGGGGCGATCATATCATCATTACTATTATACGTGGATATCACGCACGTGATTCCCGCTTTGTTGAGCAACGGCCCGTGGAAAATGCCTCTGTCAACTGCTTGCTTGCCACTTTCACCAGCGCATGACCCCTTAGAAAACCCCTGTTAGCTGTAGAAAGTATGCACTTTCAACAGCGCACCACTTTGTAGAAGACACTCCTTAGCTGCGGAAAGCATGTACTTTCCACAGCATGCCACCCGCGAAGTCGATTGTCGAACCTTTTGAACTTTACCACTTTCAACATCGCATCAACTAAATGAAAAGAGCTCCTTAACTGCTGAAAGTCGACACTTTCCACAACGCACAATCAATTTTTAAACATACGTTAGCTGAGGAAAGTGAAAAATGAAAATTTTGGAAGGAAGACTTTATGGGTTAAATTATTTCCTTATGACACACCAAAAACCTAAATTTTTCAGATATAAAACTCAAAAATGACTTGAGAACACTACCGATGGCTATGCTATCCACTACAAAATTTAACCAAAAGGATGGTTTCATTTTGAGAGTTAACATTTGGCTCCAACTGGGATGGGCATCTCCCTGTGAGGTGACCAAGAACCTAGCTAGACTTAGTAGCCTTATTGCAATTTGAAAAATAGTTGCTAGTACCATTGGGCATGGAGTTATTTGAATGACAAAATAAAGAAAACAGAACTGAAAAGAAAATATGTACAAGAAGAACCTGGCTTCAAGGAAGCCTTATGAGAAATAGATTTTCAGGAAGCGCCCGTTGAAAGGCCCCCCTGATACTGGCTCGCCTGAAAGAGTTTGGAGAACGAAGGTGTTGTTCTGCTGCACCTCTGTTATGAAAAAAGGACCTGTCCAAAGAGCCTCAAATTTTCTGTGTTTCCCTTTCTCCGACCTTGCTGCATCCCACTTTAAGACCATATCCCCTGTTTTGAATACATCTGATTTGACCTTGTTATCGAAATTTCGCTTGATCCTCTCCTGATGCAGTTCAGTTTTTTCTATGAGCTGCTCTCTATCTTGTTGCAGTTCTACAAAATCATGAATCCTCCTAGTCAAATCACTTGGTTCAGCATCAGTTTCTTGTAAGAATTTGGCAACTGGTAATGCAAGTTGAACAGGAAATATGGCCTCAGTGCCATATACCAACTTGAAAGGAGATGTACCAATTGATTTCTTACATGTTACCCTGTCAGCCCACAATGAAAACTTCAATTTAGAATCCCAACCTCTGGCATTTTGTTCAAGAAGCTTCTTTATGATTCTGACTAAAATCTTGTTTGATGACTCAGCTAGACCATTCCCTTGCGGATAGTAGGTTGTGGAATGTACCAGATGAATTCCCAGCTCTTCACACAATTTCACTAAGTGTTTATCTTTGAATGCAGCAGCATTATCAGTGACCAATCTCTTGGGACAACCAAATCTGGTGAATATGTTTTCCTACACAAAATTCATGATGACAATGTGATTGGCGTTCTGGGTGGGAATAGCCTCAATCCACTTTGTAAAGTAATCGGTGGCAACCAGAATCCACCGATGTTGTCCACTAGAAGGCGGATGAATCTCACCTATGAAGTCTAGGCCCCACTGCTGGAAAGGCCCTGTGACGACTATAGGTTTGAGAGGAAGGGACTTCGGTTGTTTTTTACCTTCAAATCTCTGACATTTGTCACATGTTTTCACAAATTCATACACATCTGAAAATAAGGATGGCCAATAGTAACCTGATCTTAAGATTTTGTGTGTTGTGGTTTTCCAATAGTGATGTCCTCCGCACTCA
>ML786919.1:844811-882561 GCA_009831015.1 Picea engelmannii | reverse complement strand
CAGAATGGTAAACAAATAGACAGTGCTCTCAAAGATTGATTAATCAGCAAATAACTTTTAAATGGGTGAAGAACAGATTGAAGCTAAACCAGTACAATGTAGGGTCTAAGAGACAATCAAGAAACCTATTATCAGGCTATGAGATAAACAATTGGATAACAACCATTCAAAGCTTGACAACACAGATAATAGTACATAAAGAAAGATGGAAAGCTGACATCAAAATTGAAAGGAACCTGTGATCTGTATTAGCATTAAAAGTCTGAGTACAATAGCAGATTACTCTATCCAAAATTGAACCCTTCTTTGATATCAAAAACATGCATTTATAGCCTCTTCAAACAGTTATACAGATCCTAAAAACATGGATCTGCATTTAATAAAAACAATTCTATTCTATCTAAACAACTTGAAATTAAAGTTTTTAACAACTAAACTAGATAGTTGATCTGTCTTCAGTTTCCAAAATCGCCATATGCCTCCTTCAGCTCTTAGTATGTGCAATGTGGTGAAAATGGCAGGACACCTGTATGTGACTGTTCAATTTCCCAACGTTTATGGTCAATTTTTTAGGAAATGGTTTTGGATGTGTAACCAAAATCCCTCGAATTCCTGATGTTGAACTTCTATCATTCGATCTCATAGTCCACTGATACACTGGCATATCTTCAGAGCCTGTTTGAAATGAACTGTTGTATTTTCGGCCTCAAAATTGCTTTCCTAGCTTTCAACGGTGCAACCATTTGAGTTTTTCATGGGTTAGCTGTTGAAAGTTGTCGCTTTCCACAGCTAACGAGTAATAGAATAGTAGCCTTGCACTGTTGAAAGTCTTGATAGTGCACAAAAAGGGTTTTCACCTTTGAAATTGATTTCAAACCAAAATCAGTGGGCATCCAATTTCTCACCTTGCATATTGACGACAACTTGAGCAAGAACCTTCAGGTCTGGATGAGATTTTTGTTTCAACTTTTGTTTCAACCTCCTGATCTTCCCTTTGAGGCGCTTGGTAAGACACCGCAGGCTATTGTAGTTTTTGGCGAGTTTTGTCTTCCTCTTCTTCTCTCTAACACTCTCCTTGGCCAATCTTTCAAATGTTGTATTTGTCTTAGCAAAGTTATCAGATAACTTTTTATACCTATCCTTAATCACCCTCTCCAAGACCTCTTGCTGGGCAATCACCTCCTTGAGATGCTTGATCTTCTGAGACCTTTTTGCTTTGGAGTTTTTTGATTATTCTCCCTATTCTGTTTGATTGAGAGTTTCATAGTTCTTTGCACACTCAACTGCTTGCTCAAAACTCTTGATGACAGGGCATTGGTCTTGCTGCTCAGATTCTGAATCTGAATATGGAAAATTTAGGATGTTCTTCCCTGTACTCTGCTGTGTAGGATGTCCTGAATTCTGCTGTGTAGTCTGCTCTGTGCTCTGCTCAAAGTTCAACTTTCTCTTCTACCTGTGAGGCTTCATTCCAGATATTCTGTCCTCTGAAGGTCCTGGCAAAGCCCTTCTTTTCCTTGAGCTGCTCTGAGGAGACAATTGCTTCTTTGAACCTGCCATCTGTTCATTTGCAGTCTAGTTCTGAGTTTCAAAACCTTCCCAGAACAAGAAGTGCTCCCATCTCCTCTCCTGTTGTTTCAATTCTTGCAGGATAATCAATTTTATGAGGCCAAAGTGACATAGAGTAGTTCTCATGCTCAAGGGTTGAGCTCTAATCCTATTGCATACCTTAGTCAAACTGTGATATAAGAAATAAGGCAAATTGATGGGGGTCTTTCCTGTGAAGTGATCCAAGAGTTTAAAGTGATACATCATCAATTTTTCATATCTTCCCTCTGATGTAATGTACAATTGTATGCCTTTGAATAATTCTTGCCATTCTTCATCTAGATATGCAACAAGCATACCTTTTCTCCAAGATTTGTGTCTGTACCCCTCTTTCAAATAGACCCTGAAATCCAAATTCTTAGGAGCAGTGGTTTTAAACCAGCTCTGACCAGTTCTTGGCAATCCTGTAGCTGCAGCAATGACAGCCTCATCAACTTTGATTTCCACAGAGCCGACGCGCGCTTTATTTCCATCGAAAGTTTTGGCGAAGGCTTCAGCTGTGGCCTGATGGCACCCAATTTGCAACCTTTCGACAAATTCCATACATCCTGTATTTGAAAAATGCCTCTGGACCTCAGGATGTGATTGTAGAAAGGATAAGTTATCCAGTTCTCTCTTGAGTAGAGTGCCACTGTGTTTTCTCACCATTGTGCAGCTCAGGAAACTTGACAATTGTAACCCTTGTAGCTGTCAGTCGAGCCGAGGTTCTGCGCTGTTGAAAGCAGTTCGGGCTTCGGCTCTGTTTTGAAACAAATGAACACTTCCACAACATCCCATAAGTGATTTGTGATATGAAAACCATTGTTTGATTTGGTATTATCAGGCCGACGGTACCTCCTCTGTACCTGCATCACCAAACACGAACCTACCATCTCGGATGCCATGAGTGTTGTGCATGAGTTCTGGGCTGGATTAGAATTACAATCATATCCTAACATGCATGCTTGAGTTCCTATCATTGCCCACTCCTATCAGCGCATGCCTCAGATTTACTATGATGTGGGGGTGATCATATCATCATTATTGTTATACGTGGATATCACGCACGTGATTCCCGCTTTGTTGAGCAACGGCCCGTGGAAAACGCCTCTGTCAATTGCTTGCTTGCCACTTTCACCAGCGCGCGACCCCTTGGAAAACCCCTGTTAGCTGCGAAAAGTATGCACTTTCCACAACGCACCACTTTGTAGAAGACACTCCTTAGCTTCGGAAAGCATGTACTTTCCACAGCGCGCCACCCGCGAACTCGATTGTCGGACCTTTTGAACTTTACCACTTTCAACAGCGCATCAACTAAATGAAAAGAGCTCCTTAGCTGCTGAAATTCGACACTTTCCACAACGCACAATCAATTTTTGAACATACGTTAGCTGAGGAAAGTGAAAAATGAAAATTTTGGAAGGAAGACTTTATGGGTTAAATTATTTCCTTATGACACACCAAAAACCTAAATTTTTCAGCTATAAAACTCAAAAATGACTTGAGAACACTACCGATGGCTATTCTATCCACTACAAAATTTAACCAAAAGGATGGTTTCATTTTGAGAGTTAACAGTGCCAGTGGGTATTCATATAATCAACAAGCCAATAGTTACGAAAACACAAACATAGGTATCATATTAAAAAGATATATATGAAAGATTGACCATAACACCCATGTATCTTATGAAACCAAAGGTCAAGTAAGTCAAATAACATATAAATCCAAATGCCAATGTGTTACAAACTTGATGAAACCAAGTCACACAATCAATCCAAGAATGTTCAATGAGTACAGATCGAAAGTTTTGCCAGCTACATAACGATAAGTGAAATGTAAGCGCAATGGGCGTATCAACAAGAGAGATAATGACAATTCAGATAATGATTTCAATGAGACTTCGAAAGATGAATTTTTCACACTTACAGTTGTGAAAACAAAACGAAGGTAAATGTGCAAATGTCGCAAAAAAGTGTTGTTTATTTAAAAATTGCGACAAAAAATTGATGTTTGTAAAACATTGGTGTAGGCAGCTTATAAGACAATGGAAAAAGTGAATTGGCTGCCAACATGTACTTATCATGTCATTTAGTCCTTTGTTCTTGAATGAGTGTAGTCCTTTGAAGATAATCCTGTATGATTTCATCAAGCTCATTCAACTGCAATGTCCTCTATTTTTTAGCTTCATCTAAGTCCATCCCCAATTGAATATCAATCCTATAGGTTTTTACTTGAAATTCTATGGGAAGAAACACCTATTTCCCATACACCAATTCATAAGGTGTATGGATTTTTGTGTTTCTCCAAGTTGTTCTATAGGCCCATAAGTCCTCAGGAAACCAATCAACCCAGTCTTTATGGTGTAACTGAACTGTCTTGGTGAGAATAGCCTCTATCACCTTGTTAGTTGATTCCACTTGTCCATTTTCTTGGGGGTGATAAGGTGAAGATTTTCTATGTTTAATATGATATTGTTCAACAATGGATTTGACCAGATTGGAGGTAAATTGGGTTCCTTGGTTTGTCACTATTTCTTGAGGCACACTAAAATGAGTAAATATTTCTTCAAAAATAAAATCAACAATAGATTGTTCATTTTCATAATACAAAGCTTTAACCTCTACCCATTTAGTCACATAAACTGTATAGACCTGTATGTACCTTTTTCTTTGAGACATAGGATTAATAGGTCTTACAAAGTCCAAGGCCCATTTTTCAAAATGTTCAATTACTACCTGATCTTAGAGAGGCATATTATCAAGTGCATTTGGTTTTCCCATCCTCTGAAAATCATCACAGTTGGCCACATACTTCTTTGCATCCTTAAAAATGGTTGGCCAATAGTAGTCTGAATGTAGTATTTTGTATGATGTTCTATTATCAACAAAATGGCCTCCACTTGGGCCATCATGGCATGATTTGAGTATGTCATGCATCTCATCCTCCCATACACACCTTCTGATCACCAAATCAGGCCATGTACGATATAAAAAATCATCATGCCACATATAATTTTCACTCAACTAAATAATTATCTGTTTTTCTCGGGGGGATAGATTCTAAGGTAAATTTCCTATTACAAGATAGTTGACCACATCTGCGTACCAAGGAGTGTAAGTAGAAATAAAAAACATATTTTCACCCAGAAAATTGTCATCCACTGGTGCATTATCACCTGTATGAATAAGTCTAGGTAGGAAATCAATAATGAGATTATCTCGTCCATGTCCGTCAATGATAGTAATGTTGAATTCTTGCAATAATAAGAACCATCTAGTAACTCTATCATTTGTCACATGTTTATTCATTAAAAACCTAATGGTTAAGTGGTCTCTGTGTATAAAAACCTCTAACCCTATTATGTAGTGTCTAAATTTATTAATGGCATGGACTAATGATAAGAATTATTTTTCAGTGACAGTATAATTTACTTAGGTAGGGGAGAGATTTTTACTGAAAAAGTAAATAGAATAAGGAAGTTTGTTTCTCTTTGTCCTAAAATAACCCCCAAAGTTGTATCTGAGGCATCAATGCAGATATGAAAAGGAAGAGATCATTTTGACCCTCTTAAAATAGGGGTACTTGAAAGATTTTTCTTTAAAATTTCAAAATAAATCTGACATTGTTCATCCCAATGGAATTCAACCTCTTTTTCTAAACATTTGAACATTGGGGAAACTAATTTTGTAAAATTTGTAATGAACCTCCTATAATATCCAACATGCCCTAAGAAGATTCTAACTTATTTCTATGACCTAGGGATTTTGATTTGAGAAATAATGTCAATTTTAGTAGGGTCTACCCTTATTCCATTACTAGAAATATGATGGCCTAAGACAATCCCTTCAGTGAGCGTCATTTTGTATTTTTCATAATTGAGAGAAAGCTTATTCTCTCTACAATTGATCAATACTTTCTCCAGGTTGTCCAATGCTTCCTGGAAATCATCCCCATATACTATGAAGTCGTCCATATAGAATTTTACACAGTCATGGGTTAAATCAGAAAAAATGGCTAGGACAACCCTCTGAAAGGTTGTAGGGGAATTACACAAACCAAAGGGAAGAACCCTATATGCATAAGTACCCCATGGGAAAGTAAATGTGGTTTTCTCCTGATCTTCAGGTGCAATTTGGATCTGGTTGTAACCACTGAACCCATCTAAGAAAGAAAAGTACCTCTTCCCAGATAAGGTGTCCAAGACTTGGGCTATGAAAGGAAAAGGAAAATAATATTTGTAGGTAGCCTTGTTCAACTCTCTAAATTCCACATAAATACTCCATTTTCCATTCTTCTTAGGGACAATAACTAATGGGGATACCCACTTGCTATCTGAAATAGTGTAAATAAAATTTACATGTAGGAGTTTTTGGAGTTCTTCTTTCACTATATCTTTTAAGGCTGGATTCATTCTTCTTTGGGGCTTCCTAATAGGTATAATTTCATAATTGGTGTAAATATGGTGTATACAAGTGTCCGAGTGAATTCCTTTCATGTCAGAGTAATCCCATGCAAAAGCATCAGACTATCCTTGAATCATTTGGATCAATTTTTTTTGTTGATCTAATTCCAAGTGGGAATTGATATATAGAGATTTTCCAAGACGAATTTCAACAGTATGAACAACGGACTCTTCCCCTTCATTTATTAATTATCTAGTGTGTTAACGCTCTGTAATTTGCCTAAGGATGCGGAGGCAGTCACAGAGGTAACCTCAAACCACTTGGAGTCTTGGATCTAGCCCTCCAAGACTCAGAGAGGGATCTCTCTTTTCGATTTAACTTGGTTTGTATGGGATGGATGTTAGGCTAGCTATGAAACTATGGGGTTGGGGTTTTTGGTTTTTAAATGGTTGGTTTGGGACAACAAGAAGGGGCCATTGGGAAAATGGGGTCAGCGCTTAAATATGTGATTCACTCTCAGATCTAGACAGAGCTCTTAAACAGGGCAAGGTAGTGGAAATGTTGGATCGAATTAAGTTTGAATGGTGTCAATTTGAGGAAGAACTAGGGGAGGGAAAATCCAAGTAAATGAGCAGTTAAGAATTCATAAACTGAGATTTTTAGAGGAGAAACATAAAGATTATCACAAGATTAGATGCAGAGTATTTTACAATAAATTCTGCTCTGTTATTATCTTCTGACAATAAGAATTGAAAACAAGTGAAAAGATAACAAGAAAATACTTAGCAAAGAAAAGAAACGCCACCAACATATCCACACAAGAATCTTGTAAACAACATGTCCATTACTGTTTAGTCATTCAAAGATTACAGACAAAAACCTCCTGGAGTAGAAAGGCCCACAGTCTAGCCAAAAGGGAGAAACTTCACATAGGTCCAACCCTTCCATTATCTTTTACATGTGTATTTAAAGGTAAAGATACTATCAGTGCTCAAAAATTCGAACACTAACTATGCTTTCTAAAAATAGAAAATAGTTACAATAATTGACACATGTCACAGATGGTCTCCCACACATAGGGGTCGATTATAACAGAAATGACACATGCAAAACTTCTCCAGATTTCTCGAGTGTTGTTCCAGTAGAGTCCTTTTCCATTCAAAAGGAAGACAACACATTGACAGGTGGAGAAATAGCGTTCCCTTTACTGGTCTTCACGATATCTTCAATAAATGCCAAGAAGATGACAAGGCACTTTGAAATCCTGCTATGACGTATGGACAATCTTTACCATGAATTTCAAGAGCCACTTAACCATTTTTCTCTTGATACCTGCCTCAAAACTTGAAAGGGTGATGATCTGTATCACTTTAATCTTTATCTTTCGTTTGGCACCCCTTTCACAAAATCGCGCCCCCAGAAATTTTGATCTGTGCAAAACATGAACCTCCTATCATCCTTTATGCTTTCGATAGCTTATAGGTGTAAAACAACAAAGGGTTAGCCGTTGGAGGGGTAGCTTGCAGCAGCTAACGACGCCTTGAGTAAAACAAATATGCTGAATTTTCCACCACTGTCCAAAACCGCAAAAAGAGACTTTCTTCGACCTACCTACTCCTGAGGGTCTTCATTTAGGTTCTCAGCAACTTCAGCCAGAGCTCTTAAATTAGAATGTGCTCTTGTCTTAGGATTATTTAGCCTTAGTTTGATCCTCAAACTTTTAATCACTTTAAGCAATTTACGATTTTCCTTGAACAATTTCTTGTTCCTCTTATGTTCCTTTACATGCATTTTAGCTAATATTTCAAAGAAATCCCTTACCTCATCTGAGGTGTTGCTTATAGTCTAGTTTTGGTATTTGATGACCCTCTCAAGCATCTTCATCTCTAATATTTCTTCTTGGAGTTTTTCAACCTTTGATGGTTTGTTGGCCTCGCTGTACCTGCTGGTTGATGTTTCAGGAATCTCCAAGTCTGGGACCTATGATGGAAAAGGTGCTTCTCTGAAAGAATCTTGTTCAAGAACCTCCCTTTACCTTGGCTCTAAATCCTCCTCTAAATCTATATAAGTCATATTCAAAACGTTTTTACCAGAGGCATTTGTTTTCTCTTCTGTATCTTGGCTGAAAAGGAGCATCTTTTTGGTTTTCTTGGACTTTGAAGAAGAAGCTGGGCCCTCTATAATTACTGGGGAAATGGCTCTCCTTTTTCTTTTGCTGCTCTGTGGTGTTGAAAAATTAATGACTAAAGTCTTCTTCTAGTCCTTGGGCTGGGGTTTTGGTTCAAATTCACCCCAAAAAAGAAGATACTCCCAACTCCTATCCCTCTTCTGTAATTCTTGAAACACTATGAGTTTGATAAGGTTGTGATGGGAGAGTCTACTATGCACCTTGCTAGGTAGGGTCTGGACCTGGTGTGTCATCTTTGTTAGACTTTTTTCAAGGTATAAGGGTAGATTCATAGGACACCTACCTGTGAAATGATTCATAAGCTTGAAATGGTAGAACATCACTCTACTATATCTGTCTTCACACGTTATGTTTACCTGGATGGATTTGAGAAAACATTGCCACTTCTCTTCCAAGTAGGATCTAGGGATATCCTTTTTCAAAGTGATACATTTGTGTTCAGGTTTGAGATAAGACCTGAACTCAATATCTTTGATAGTGGTCGACTTGAACCATCTTTCGCCAGTCCTTGGCATCTCTGTCACTGCTGCAACAACTGCTTCATCAACCTACACTTCAATTGTTCCAACTTTGGCTTTAGCTCCGTCAAAGGTCAATGTGAATGCTTCAGCCACACCTTGATGAAATCCTTGGAGTTTTTCACAGAACCTATAACAACCAACGTCTCTGAACATCTAGCAAACCTCAGGGTGAGATTCCAAATAAGTTATGCCACTGAGCTCCTTCCTGAGCAAATGTCCTCCCTTCTTCATTTTCAATAACAGTTGTCAATACCTGCACTACAACAAAATCGAACGTGGGAAGATGTAGTGGCGTTGATAGGAAACGAATTGAAGTTCGGGTGAGGGAAAATTGTAGTGGCGTTGATAAGGAACGAATTGAAAATGTGTGATATGGAGGAAAAAGATTTGAATGAAAAACCCTTAATAAAGAATGGAAATCCAATCGCAATGATGATTGTTCCATTCAATCAAGATGAAACAACAAACCACGTGATGGATCAGGTAAAGACAAATGATGGGAGCTTATGGGGCTCGGATCTACTAGATTAGGGTTATTAAATAATCATAACAAACAACAATCCCTTGCCCAGATCGTATTATGATTTGATTTCAGTTGATTTTGGCAGCGTTTGGGATGATGATGCTATGTACCGATGGCGGTTTGAGAATCTGATGGGACAACTTGACCGTTAACTGCCAATGTGATTCTGTCATCTTAAAACACCTCACACATATCATTTTAGCTATCGAAAGAGAGAACTTTCGGTAGCTTGGAATACTTTAAGAAAACGCCCTTAGTTGCCGCAAGTGAAAATTTAGAGTTTTTCTAATAAAAATACAGACTCATCACTTTCTTTGGAAAAAATAGGTCCAAAGCTCTTCTTAAAAACCTCTAACTCAAAAGAAAACATTTGTCTAATAATCCATGTTGTTTCCCTACTGAACATAACTTGGAAAATTTTATGTCAAATAGACAACAAGGCCAGCGAGTCATGAACTTCATTATGACACCCACCAATCATATCTGGATGATCAGGTCTCCTATCATCATAAGATACTAACATAGGCTCCACCTGGGGAAGATAGCTCTGAAGGAGATGTCTAGAACCACTGAACTCTGGGAACTTGATAATCAGTGCCTTATCCATTGGGTTGTTCCCCAATATGCAACCTGATCTGCTACAAAATCCCTGGTAGCTGAAAATCTTGAACTAAAACCAAAACTCTCTGCAAACTGAAGTCTGGATCATACTTGAACTGAAAAACTAAAAAGCAATCTGAAACTGAAAATAGAAAAATGCTCAGAGTACTGAACTTATTTTCACCCATCTACCTACCTTAATCTACCTCATAATTTTGCTGAATCAGGTAATACAGAAATGCCAATGAAGCCAATCCAGTAGCTGCAAAAACAATTGGACAACTTGACTGCTTGTCGGTGAAATCCTAAGTATATCTTGATTATGTGTCCTCATAATATGAAATGGAAGTTGTTGACATCTTTGGTCCTTATAGAGAAAACATGTTTGAAAACTCAAGCTAAAATGGACCTCCATGTAATCCGCTATAGGATCAATTAAAACATGATGCATGATATTTGCCTCTAGATCTTCAATGACTAGTTGATCAGTTGCATCCTCAAAATTAAACCATGCATCTACAACTTCAGCCTTATACTTGAAAACATAATCATCATCAATCTGCAAATCAACAGGTAGTATGATTTCCTCTTGCTTTGGAGAAGGAAGATTTTCCAAGAATTCTTTGAGATCTAGGAAATTATATGATTGAATTTGAGAATCCAAAAGTTCAATATCATTTTCGAACTTTTCAACAACTAGCTCAAGAAAACAAATTTTACTTTTAGGAGAAAATTTCCTCGAGTCCAAAATACGAGACATAATTGTTAAAAAGTCTTCGTCAATGTGAAATTCTGCTAACTTACCCCTGAATTCTTCTATGGCTTCACAAGATATAGGATTTGCTACATACCCTGTCATCTTGAAACATCATCAAGGCTTTGAAATCTGGATTCTTTAGCAGTGAAGTCGCTTGTGGGGATCTTGAACAATGGAGTCGCTAGGTGAATGGTACAGCCTTCTTGTGTTTGGCTTCTGTTCACCATCAGAAGTCAAATTTGAACTTGCTATATTTTCTGAAGAACTCAAAAATTCGGGTCCCCAGTATGGTCGCCAAAATGTTAACGCTCTGTAATTTTCCTAAGGCTGCGGAGGCAGTCATAGAGGTAACCTCAAACCACTTGGAGTCTTCGATCTAACCCTCCAAGACTCAGAGAGGGATCCCTCTTTTCGATTTAACTTGGTTTGTATGGGATGGATGCTAGGCTAGCTATGAAAGTATGGGGTTGGGGTTTTTGGTTTTTAAATGGTTGGTTTGGGACAGCAAGAAGGGGCCATTGGGAAAATGGGGTCTGCGCTTAAATATGTGATTCACTCTTAGATCTAGACCGAGCTCTTAAATGGGGCAAGGTAGTGGAAATGTTGTATCAAATTAAGTTTGAATGGTGTCGATTTGAGGAAGAACTAGGGGAGGAAAAATCCAAGCAAATGAGCAGTTAAGAATTCATAAATTGAGAGTTTTAGAGGAGAAACATAAAGATTATCACAAGATCAGATGCAAAGTATTTTACAATAAATTCTTCTCTATTATTATCTTTTGACAATAAGAATTGAAAACAAGTGAAAAGATAACAGGAAAATACTTAGCAGAGAAAAGAAATTCCACCAACATATCCACACAAGAATCCTGTAAACAACATGTCCATTACTGTTTAGTCATTCAAAGATTACAGACAAAAACCTCCTGGAGTAGCAAGGACCACAGTCTAGCCAAAAGGGAGAAACTTCACATAGCTCCAACCCTTCCATTATCTTTTACATGTGCATATAAAGGTAAAGATACTATCAATGCTCAAAAATTCGAACTTTACCTATGCTTTCTAAAAATAGAAAATAGTTACAATAATTGACACATGTCACAGATGGTCTCCCACACATAGGGGTCAATTATAACAGAAATGACACATGCAAAACTTCTCCATATTTCCCGAGTGTTGTTCCAGTAGAGTCCTTTTCCATTCGAAAGGAAGACAACACATTGACAGGTGGAGAAATAGCGTTCCCTTTACTGGTCTTCACGATATCTTCAATAAATGCCAAGAAGATGACAAGGCACTTTGAAATCCTGCTGTGATAGATGGACAATATTTACCACGAATTTCAAGAGCCACTTAACCATTTTTCCCTTGACACTTGCCTCAAAACTTGAAAGGGTGATGATCTGTATCACTTTAATCTTTATCTTTCGTTTGGCACCCCTTTCACAAAATCTCACCCCCATAAATTTCGATCTGTGAAAAACATGAACCTTTTGTCATCCTTTACACTTCCGGTAGCTTATAGGTGTAAAAAAAAAAAGGGTTAGCCGTCGGAAGGGTAGCTTGTGGCAGCTAACAACGCCTTGAGGAAAACGAATATGCTGCCGAAAATGCTGAATTTTCCACCACTGTCCAAAACTACAAAAAGAGACTTTCTTTGACCTACCTACTCCTGAGGGTCTTCATTTAGGTTCTCAGTAACTTCAGCCAGAGCTCTTAAATCAGAATGTGCTCTTGGCTTAGGATTCTTTAGCCTCAGTTTGATCCTCAAACTTTTAATCACTTTAAGCAATTTACGATTTTCCTTGAGCAATTTCTTGTTCCTCTTCTGTTCCTTTACATGAATTTTAGCTAATCTTTCAAAGCAATCCCTTACCTCATCTGAGGTGTTGCTTATAGTTTGGTTTTGGGATTTTATGACCCTCTTAAGCATCTTCATCTCTAATATTTCTTCTTGGAGTTTTTCAACCTTTGATGGTTTGTTGGCCTCGTTGTACCTGCTGGTTGATGTTTCAGGAATCTCCAAGTCTGGGACCTATGATGGAAAAGGTGCTTCTCTGAAACAATCCTGTTCAGGAACCTCCATTTCCCTTGGCTCTAAATCCTCCTCTAAATCTATATAAGGCATATTCAAAACGTTTTTACCAGAGGCATTTGTTTTCTCTTCTGTATCTTGGCTGAAAAGGAGCATCTTTTTGGTTTTCTTGGACTTTGAAGAAGAAGCTGGGCCCTCTATAATTACTGGGGAAATGGCTCTCCTTTTTCTTTTGCTGCTTTGTGGTGTTGAAAACTTAATGAGTGAAGTCTTCTTCTGGTCCTTGGGTTGGGGTTCTGGTTCAAATTCATCCCAAAAAAGAAGATACTCCCAACTCCTATCCCTCTTCTGTAATTCTTGAAACACTATGAGTTTGATAAGGCTATGATGGGAGAGTCTGCTCTGCACCTTGCTAGGTAGGGTCTGGACTTGGTGTGTCATCTTTGTTAGACTTTTGTGAAGGTAGAAGGGCATATTCAGAGGACACCTACCTGTGAAATGATTCATAAGCTTGAAATGGTAGAACATCACTCTACTATATCTGCCTTCACACGTTATGTATACCTGGATGGCTTTGAGCAAACATTGCCACTTCTCTTCCAAGTAGGATCTAAGGATATCCTTTTTCAAAGTGATACATTTGTGTTTGGGTTTGAGATAAGACCTGAACTCAATATCTTTGATAGTGGTCGACTTGAACCATCTTTCGCCATTCCTTGGCATCTCTGTCACTGCTGCAACAACTGCTTCATCAACCTGCACTTCAATTGTTCCAACTTTGGCTTTAGCTCTGTCAAAGGTCAATGTGAATGCTTTAGCCATGCCTTGACAAAATCCTTGGAGTTTTTCACAGAACCTATAACAACCCACGTCTCTAAACATATGGCAAACCTCAGGGTGAGATTCTAGATAAGTTATGCCACTGAGCTCCTTCCTGAGCAAATTTCCTCTCTTCTTCATTTGCAATAAGAGTTGTCAATACCTGCACTACAACAAAAATGGATGTGGGAATATGTAGTGGCGTTGATAGGAAACGAATTGAAGTTTGGGCGAGGGAAAATTGTAGTGGCGTTTATAGGGAACGAATTGAAAATGCATGATATGGAGGAAAAATATTTGAATGAAAAACCCTTGATAAAGAATGGAAATCCAATCGCAATGATGATTGTGCCATTCAATCAAGATGAAACAACAAACCATGTGATGGATCAGGTAAAGACAAATGATGCAAGATTATGGGGATTAGATCTACTAGATTAGGGTTATTAAATAATCATAACAAAAAACATTCCCTTGCCCAGATCGTATTATGATTTGATTTCAGTTGATTTCGGTAGCGTTCGGGATGATGATGCTATGTACCGATGGAGGTTTGAGAATCCTATGGGATAGCTTGACCGTTAACTGCCACTGTGCTTCTGACATCTTAAAACACCTCACACATATCTTTTTAGCTATCGAAAGAGACAACTTTCGGCAGCTTGGAATACTTTGAGAAAATGCCCTTAGCTGCCGCAAGTGAAAATTTAGAGTTTTTCTAATAAAAATACAGACTCATCACCTTCTTTGGAAAAGATAGGTCTAAATATCTTCTTAAAAACCTATAACTCAAAATAAAACATTTGTCTAATGATCCATGTTGTTTCCCTACTGAACATAACTTGGAAATTTTTATGTCAAATAGAGAGTAAGGCCAGCGAGCCATGAACTTCATTATGACACCCACCAATCATATCTGGACGATCAAGTCTCCTATCATCATAGGATACTAACATAGTGAACAATGTAGAAGTGGAGGGATGCCAGATCTCTTGAAATTGAGAGATGAATATATGTGTATAATCTGTAAAATATTGAGGATATTCAGTGCATTATGTATTAGCTAAAAATAGGCTTAAAATATGTTCTTCAGTTTGTTCTTGAACTCCCTTTACTTGCTCAACTGTTAACAAGAGTTGAGTATATTCCTCCTTCCCATATGGATTCTCCAACCATAAAGTAACTTCAGTGGCTACTTGGGAAGGAGGAAAGAGAATAAGTTTCTGACTGTGGGTCCCATTGGAAATTGTCATCTTCCCAGGCTGACAACTAATAAATGCATTAGCAGTGGCCAACCAAGGTCGACAAAGCACAATTGGATGTCCAGGTTTTGAGGATTTTGAATGAATTACCAAGAAGTCCATAGGATACTCCCAGGAGGCTAAGGTGACTATTACATCATCTATACTTCATGTTAGGCATATTACTGATTTGTCTGCTTATTCCAGTAGGGTTTGTGTTGGCCATAAGTGATTTAGTTGTAGCGTTTGCATGGTGTCAATGGTCATAACATTTATTGTTGCTCCTAGATCAATAAGTGTATTTGACAAAGAAACACCATTAATTTCTATACTCACCACTAGATTTCCTGGATCATTATATTTATATGGAATTTCTTATATAAATTCTGACAGTTGTCCAACCGCTTGTATAACAGGAGGCTCCTTCCTCTTCCTCCCAATATTTTAAATGAAAATATCCCTTATAATCTTGGCATAGATAGGAATGTCTTTGATGGATTGAAGTAGGGGAATATTTACACATATATTCTTTAGTTTAGCTTCTAAATCATGTACTAACGGTACCTCAGATTGCTTCACAAGTAACATTTTTGGATAAGGTGGAGGATTAGTTTTCTGAGGTATTTCTAATGGGTGAGGAATTTGAGGAGGAATTCCCTCTTGTATAGGGGTGGCTTATTCTTCATATGGTTGGTTATCTATTTTTTCTTCTTCTTGGATAACCATTGTAGAATTTGGTTTATTCAATACCTTCCCATATCTTAAATGAATTTCATTCAATGAAGTAGGAGTTATCACATAAGTTGGGAACTTTTGTACTTCAAGATTCTGTAGAGATTGTGTAGGTCTATTGTTCATATTAGGGATGGGTTTTGAAGGAATAGGGGTAGGACGAGGGTGGTTTGGATTAGGTGAACCTTTCATTTGTTGCTAGTGGTTTGGTTTCAAAGGAAATGTAAGTTGTTGTTGTAGCTGGGAAGGTGGAGGTAAAGCAGGTGGATTAAATCCAAGTAACAACTGAGAGATATTGGAAGGATATTGTGGGTAAGAAGGAAAAGTTGGTGGCTGAAAAAGGGACATTCCATTATGTAGTCCCCCTCCATCCTTGTTTCCAAGGTTGGACTTATGGTTTCTTATGTGTCCATTGAGAGTAAGGCATTGGAGGAATCCATTGTTGTTGTGAGTATTGTTTGGCCAGGTCGAAAAACATATTAGGATTTTACTGCCTCCATACTGTCTTAGGGGATATGATATTTCTTGAGGTTCCCCTCCTCCATTAAAATGGCTTGTATTCTAGGTAAGGAAGGTCACTCTTTGGTAGGGTGGTCCTTTGTACAGAGCCCACAAATTTCAATGGCATTAATAGGACATTGTTTTTTGGGATGCCTTTTCCTACACTGAGGACAAAAAATTGCTAAAGACGCATCTTCTTCTTCTTCTTTCCTTTTTATTTTCATGGTATCTAACTGGGTGTTGATTGTATCTAGGATGTATTTTTTGAATTTTTCTAGCAGATTACCTAATTCTATCCTTGTAACACCTCCTAGAGTAGGTTTAATAGTTCTTCTTATAGGATCCCTTAACATTTCCCTGTTTTGGTTTGGTTGTAGTACTGTTTACAATATTCTGCAATGTCTGTGAATGGCTTCTAGTATACATCCCCAGAGCTCCTAAGGTTCAATAAATCAATAAATCATCCCTTATACCCTTCATGAAGATGGTCCTAACTGTGGTTGTGTCTAAGGAGAATTGTTTTGTCTTTTGATAATTGTATAGAAACCTTTCTAGGTAATCTTCCAGACTCTCCTCCTTAGACTGTTGCATTTTAAATATATCATTCCTGGCATCTCTAGGTTTTCAGTAATCATGATACTTCTGGAGGAAATTTTCTTTCATACCATCCCAAGACAAGATTTTATGTTCTCCTAGACTCATAAACCATCTTAATGCTAAGTCTTTAAGTGTAGCTAGAAAGAGTTTTAATTTTTGTGCACTATCAGTACAATTGTAAGTTCTACATAGTATATCAAATTCAAACAAAAATGAATCAGGATCTTTTGTTGACATACCATGGAAGTTAGGTAGTGATTAAAGTGGGATATTCTTCATAGCTATATCTATGGTAATGCCTAATATTGGGAATCTGAATGTCTCAGTTTCATTATTTGCATTCCCTTCCTCATCTGCCATATTTCTGAACAAAACGTTATAGGCTACAAGTGATTTTTCCCCACTATGTGATGGTTCAACCAATGGATCATTTGGGATATCCATCTGTACCAATACTTTGTGCACTTCTCCAATGGAAGATTCAACCTCTTCTACCACTACCTATGTCTCTTTTCCATCTCTTTCTTCTGGTTGGGTCACCAGTGCTTCCCTTACTCATTGTTGTGATATGTTCTCAATATGCATAATAGCTTCATATTCAGAGCCTTTGGCTGTGGTTTCAATTGTTTCCTTTGAACTCTATCCTCTGATAATTTATCCTGTACAAAAATTAGTTGAATTAGTGTGGGGGGGTTTCCTTGAATTTTCTGTAACTTTGGGGGGTTTTCTTGAATTTTCTATAACTTTGGATGCAATAAATCTACCTTTACTATCCCTATGTCTATACATAAAAAAAGAACAATATCTAATACTAACACAACACAAAAATTAACTACTAAAGGTAAGAGGACAACTTGACTTTGGAGCAACCCCATTAAAGTGGATTCGTGGGCTCTTACATCACATCTTACCATCTTATCTCTACCCTTAGGTCATCCTTAAAACCAATCCAAAACCATAAAATCAATCTAATTCAAATGCTACCTATTACCGTTTACAACTCCCCGACAATGATGCCAAAATGTTGGTGCAATTATATGGTTAATATATTGCAATCATTAATATGTCAATCCAGTTTCATAATCAATAGAGTTGATGCACTATATGTGACGATAACATATAAGTTCCTATGTGTGATGAGTATATCCTACATAAGAAACACTTCAAAACCAATATTCTTTTTCACAATCTTCAAACAATAATATTTACACAGTTTAAAAACCAGAAAGAAAAACTCATAAAACAAATATCAACAAGCATGTGATTTAAAGGCTCTTTCCCAGGTAATGAATTTGTTCATTTACAGGCTCATGAAAGAAAAATATGAACTTTGACTATGTTTCCTATAGCAACTAATCTAACAAGAATCTGTAACTAACTCTCTACACATTCTTAAAAGGAAGATCATTCATAACCTAATCAATCCTAGAAGAAATACTAGGTGTAGTGAGATACTCCATTATAGGTTCATGTAGGGTGAGAGATGGAGATCTTAACTGTTCTTGTATTTTCAAAATATAACCTAATCAATTCTGGAAGAAAATCTAGGTGTAGTTAGATACTCCATTATTGACGCAACACCCCACCTCCTGAGCAGGTTCTGCTCAACCATCCGGTCTAAGGATCGTTCTCTATCTCCCCTTGAGTCTGATCAAATCTTTGATTCCCTGCAGAAATATCCAACACACAAGTGTCTCCACGGGTCCTTCTTCGTAGTTACACCTATGTGACCTAGCACAAAGAACAAACTCTCACCACGTGATCAACTATCGTGACCACAATCTTTGCCCAAAAGAGTGTTTCATGTTTCATGACTTCGCAACCCTTGATGTGAATTCCTCTGACCCTTTCAATCCCCAAAACCCCAAAAAGGGTCAACATGTATTTGACTCTTCCCTTAACTCCACTTGATATGACCTTTAACTAAAACCTAGGGCCCAAATATTTTGGCACCTCAGAATTTTGTGTATCGACGCTTTGTAATGCAACCACACCCTTCAATGATAGCCAAAATCACGATGAGTCCCTGACACAAATCAATGGCTTTGAGCTTCCCATGATCTGACGGTCCTGATTCTATCAGGACTTTGCGAATTGGAAATTCGCAATTCTCGACTTCGAGTCACAACTTTCTCCACACCCCGAATTTTGAAACGATGAAATTCAAACATGAGATCAATGGCTCTCGTCAATAAAAATCCAATGGCCACTACTCCTCCTGAGCTTATGAGTGCTGAAAGACACTCAACCTTATTCTTCCTGCTGGTCTGCAAGATGCAAAGGTCCATGAAACTTCGGCAATTATCCCTTTGAGAATTTCAACCGTTTGTTCAGTCTTCTCAAAGAGTCCTCAAATACTTAATGTCTTCTCCTACTGAACTTAACTTCTACAAGGTGACTTCAGACCTTGTTCTTCCTTCAAACTCTTTCCAAATCTCTATCCTTCTTGAGCTTTGTTCTACTACAACTCACATATTTCTAAATGATTCTTTCACACACTCCTTGCGGCATTCACAACAACCCCTGGTTATTCACGCTGAACAAATCTGTGCATTTCTTGCAACAATAGTTCTTCAAATCCTCTCCTTGGTTGGGTAAGTCTAAGACTTCAACTAGCCTGCGTACACCTTGCACGCTCTGTGCTACACCTGCACTTCTGCTGGTATGAGAACAACAATATCTATCCTAGGCTTTTCTGAGATAAAACTCAGAACCTCATCAACACACTCCTTGCAGACTTTCACTGCACTCCTTGTAGGAATTCTTAGGAAGAGAAACAATTGAAACTCATACTTCTCCTCTCACAGACTTCATAAATTCAACATGAAATAAAAGAATCCATACACATAGCATTGAAATGAATGCATAATAGAGAACATAAACCAAATGAAAACATACCATTCAATAGATGTAAATAGTAACCATGACACACCATGAAATGGAATCAAGCATTCTTATATTAATTCTCAAATGCTCATCTTCAGTCTTACTGAATATCAATATATCATCAAGATACACAATTACGAACTTTCCAATGAAATCCTTCAATACTTTGTTCATCGATCTCATGAAATTTCTTGGCACATTCATCAAACCAAACGACATGACAATCCACTCATACAGTCCCTCATTCGTCTTGAATGTTGTCTTCCATTCATCACCTTCCCTCATTCTAATATGATGATATCCTCTTTTCAAATCAATCTTTGAAAAACACTTTTATTCGCTCAAGCAATCCGTCAAGTCATCCATCCTGGGTAAAGTAAATCTATACCTGATGGTGATTTTTTTTTATATCCCTAGAATCTATACACATTCTCCATCCACCATCTTTCTTCGGACTTAACATTGTTGGCACAACGCATGGACTCAATATTTCCCTAACCAATCCCGTGTCCATCAAATCCTGGACTTGCTACTTAAATTCTTGATTCTCTTGCGGCATCAATCTGTACGCTACTTTGTTTGGTAATCTTGCCCCTGGTATAAGGTCAATGTGATGGATTATACCCCTGATGGGTGGCAATGAACAAGGTAATTTTTCTACCACTATATCAACAAATTCCTCCAGTAATTCCTAAATTTCCTCCGGTAGATCATCTATCGAAGTATTGGTCAAGATGACTCTAGGTTTTCTCACTACAATAAACTACATTTCTTCTTCTTTATTGAATTCGTCAAGAATTTCCTTCCCACTCATGAGAAGTATAGTGTTGCTTGATTATTCTTTCACCTTCTTGTCGTCAATTGGCAACAACATATGTTTTATACCATTCTTTTCCAAGGTGTATGTGTTCTTTCTTCCATCATGAACAACATTTCTATCATATTGCCACAGTCTCCCCAACAAAAGATGACAGACATCCATGGGGATAACATCACATAAAATTTCATCTCTGTATCCCCCTATCTTAAATTCAACTAAACATTGTTTAGTGACAGTTACCTGATGTCCTTTTTGCAACCATGAAACCTTGTATGGGCTCGGATGTGAAACAATTTCCAATTCTAGCTTCCCCACCATTTTTGTGGATACTAGATTATCTGTACTTCCACTTTCCACTATCACCTTGCATACCATGTCCTTGGTCTTTCAAGAAGTTCTAAATAAATTGTTCCTCTGGACTGGATTCTCCACCTCCTTCTCTGGTTTCAAGAGAATTTTCCTCATCATTAAGGATCTTCCACCTTCTTCATTTTCTGCCTCAACATTTTGCCTTTTCACTTCTGAAATGTGAGCTTCTCCCCCATCCTTTTTTATATCAGGACATTCAAAATATTTATGTCCGATCTTTCCAAAGACAAAACACTTTATTTCACCTCCTCTGCCTTTTCCTCTTCCTCTTGCTCACAGAAAAGTGTTTCTATTGGCATATTGTCTTCCCTGTGAAATTCCTCCTCTTTCAAGGTGAGTATTGTTAGGCGGAAATATTGTCATTTAATTCCATTGTAGTACTTTCCCAACTATTTAATTTGTCAATCCGAGGTTCATAGGCTTATGAAGCACACACACTATATATGCAAGACTAAAGTAGAACTAATCTAATCTAAATTGTTGAAATAAAATTAATCTAGGAAAGCATTCAAAGACTAACTATGAAAGCAGTAAATTAATCTAGGAAAGCAATACAACATGTGAAGAGTTGAATGGAAAAAGACATATGTGAGCTCACACAATATATCAATCTCAAATTATATTACAAGAGTCAAATGACAAAGCATGAAAGAATAACAAAGCTAAGAATCCCCTTCTCCTCATTACAAGACTAAATTATGAATTACATGATCTCTAACTCTCCAAGATAATCTCCTATGAATAACATGATGCTCCTCATGAAGAGAGAACACTCTCTTATATACATGAGAGTCTTGATGAGTGTCATAATTACAAATCCACTATTCTCTCAACCATTCTCAACTACTTTCCCATTATTAGAAGATATGATCCCTTCAAATCCTCCACACATCTCTCACATATCTTAGATAAGATATGCCATCCAAATCTTCCATGATCTTCTCCTTTGAATATGCTTGAATGATTGTCCCAAATATTCTTCAAATCTTCAAAGCTTGAAGATGAAATTCGAATTTGAGGCTAGGTGGTAATATTTGACTTTGTTGAAATCTTCATATATGCCTGCACACATCATCAAATTCATCCAACCTTGATATATAATGAAAATATGTCAATTTTCTAAAATTTAATCACAAATTCACTTATAATACTTAAATGAATACAATGGAAAATAATAAGGAAAAAACCCAAGTATCATTATGGAAATGGTATGATAAAAGGTTAATGGGATGATGAAATGTAAGGAATGGTGAAGGGAAAAGAGGATATAAATGTGACATTTATGAGACCCAACAAGTATCAAGTTTCTTTTCTTTATCCTTGGGATTTTGTACTATGTCCTAGGAAATTGTTTTGCCTCTGCTCTGACTTGTACCTCTGCCCTTTTGACCTTTCTTTCGGGACAATTTCTCTTCAGCCTTCAAAGCCATTTTATAAGCATCTTCTACATTCCTGATTTTCATCATGCTCATCTCATCTTGAATGTCATATCTCAGAACATTCATGTATCTAGCAACCTTTTCATCATCACTCTCACGATGACCTGCTCTGATGCTTATCTTGTAGAAATATTCCTTCACTTTCATCCCCTTTTGTCTCAAATTTTGCATTCTTCGAAACATATTGATTTGGTAATCTCTGGGTATAAACTTGGATTTCATATTTGCAACCATTCTATCCTAGGTTTTGATTCTTTTCTTTCCTTTGCAACACCTGTCAGCCTGCAGCTCATCCCACCACAATGTTTCATTCCCTTTAATTCTAGTGACAACATGTTTAACTTTCTTATCTTCCTCGACATCCTCATAGTTGAAGTATTTATCTAGAGATCTAAACCAATCTAGTAGATCCTCAACATCTAAGTTGCCTTTGTACATTAGAATGTCCATCTTTTCTTTGACACCTATTCTTGCGACTGCTCTGAATAAACGTTCTTCTGCAGCATCTTCAACTACAACTTCTCCTTCAGCTCTTGCCTCATTTTCATTCTTGAATTCACTGACATCTTCAGCATAATATATCTGTCTCTGTGTTGTCTCCGTAACATCTAATTGAGCATGGTGTTCTCTCATTTCCCTTTCCACAGTTGGATCGGGCATTGCTCGCTCCTGACATCTTCTGGGTGACATTGTATTAAACCTACTCCTCCACTATAGGAATTCAAAGTCTGAGCTATGATACCACCTGACGCAGCACCCCAAATCCTGAGAAGGTTCTTCTCGACCTCCTAGTCTAAGGATCATTCTCTATCTCCCATTGAGTCTTATCGACTCTTTGATTCCCCACAGAAATCTCCAACACACAAGTGTCTCCCCAGGTCCTTCATTAGAGTTACGACTGTGTGAACTAGCACAAAGTGAAAACTCTCACCACGTGATCAACTGTCGTGACCACAATCTTTGCCCGAAAGGATGTTTCAGGTTTTGCGACTTCGCAACCTCTGATGTGAATTACTTTAACCCTTTCAATCCCTGAAACCATGAAAAGGGTCAAAGGATCTTTTACTCATCCCTTAACTCCACTTGATGTGACCTTTAACTAAAACTTGGAGCCCAAATATTTTGGAACCTCAGAATTCTTGCGTATCGACGGTTTGTAATGCAACCACACCCTTCACTGATAGCCTAAATCATGATGAATCATCATCACAAATCAATGGCTCTGAGCTTCTCATGATCTGATGGTCCTGATTCTATCAGGACTTCGCGAATCGAGAATTCACAATTCTCAACTCTGAGTCACAACTTTCTCCACACCCCGAATTCCGAAATGACGAAATTCAACCATGAGATCAATGACTCTCGCCGATCAAAATCCAATGGCCACGACTCCTCTTGAGCTTATGAGTTATGAAAGACACTCAACCTTATTCTTCCCACTGGTCTACAAGATCCAATGGTCCATGGAACTTCGACGATTCTCCCTCTGATAATTTCAACCATCCATTCAGACTTCTCAAAGACTCCTCAAACACTTAATGTCTTCTCCTAATGAACTTAACTTCTGCGAGATGACTTTAGACCTTGTCCTTCCTTCAAACTCCTTCCAAATATCTATCCTTCCTGAGATTTGTTCTGCTACAACTCAAGGATTTCTAAAGGATTCTTGCATGCACTCCTTGCGACATTCGCAATAACCCCTAGTTATTCACATTGAACAACTATGTGCATTTCTTGCAACAACATTTCTTCAACTCCTCTCCTTGGTTGGGTAAGTATAAGACTTCAACCAGCCTGTGCAGACCTTGCACTCTCGGTGCTACACTTTCACTTCTACTGGTATGAGAACAACGATATCTCTCCTGGGATTTTCTGAGATGAAACTCAAAACCTCGTCAACGCACTCCTTCTAGAATTTCACTAGACTCCTTGCAGGAATTCTTAGGAAGAGAAACAATTGAAACTCATAATTCTCCTCTCACATAATTCATACATTCAACATGAAATCAAAGAATCCATACACATAACATTGAAACGAATGCATAACGGAGAACATAAACCAATTGTAAACATACCATTCAATAGATGTAAATAGTAACCATGACACACCATGAAATGGAATAAATAATTCTTATATTAATTCCAGTTCTCCCGCACATGGGTTTAATATCAAAAACTATCTTCTTATACAAATCTTACAATCTTTGTTCTCCTATTCTCTTGTTCTCTTGCTCTACAGCTTACAAAATTACAATGAGAATAATCCCCCCTTCTACAATACATACAAGGGTGTCTTTTTACGGGTTTTCCCTCCTGAGCTCTAAGCTATCTAATTGAAAATTAAAAGCTACCTACTTTACATTCATTACAATTAAATGCCTCCATAACCAACAGATGAGAGAAACACTCAAGATCTATTTACAATCTCCAAAACATAAATGCAATACACCCTTCTGGCTGTAACATTAATGCTCCATCTTTTGAAATTCAAAATGCCTTCAAAATGTGTGCTAGTGCATTTCCAACTGTCTTTCTCTTTTGTGCATGCTTACGATGCTCCTGCATCAATTATAGGTTCATGTAGGGTGAGAGATGGAGATCTTAACTATTCCTGTATTTGAAAAATAGAAACAAACATTAAATCATTCAATCTAACAAATTATTGTCCACACACACACACAAGAATAACAAATATTTACTCATAAATCTATATTGCACTCATAAATCTGTATTGCACTCAGAAATGCTCACTCACTTAGAATTACCACAAATCTATATTGCATTTTGTCAAATGTTTTACTGAAACATAACATAAATAAAATTATATACTACGATCTAAACACAAAATTGTTTTATCCACACACAAACCAAAATTATGTTCACACATATAAATACAAGGAATGTTACCTTGGTTGGGTCGGTGGGCCCTTGTCGTACCAACAAGGTAGCTTTAAAATAAGCTTACAGGGTGAAGGATTTGATCACACACATAAATTCCATAAACTGTAATTCATATCATTACTTCAACAACATGTGTAGAATCAACAGTTTTCTTCGGAATCAAGTCTACAACATAATAGTTCTTAATTATGTCTTTGTATATCTATCATCTACAAGGCCCTCTTCTTAAAGAGAAACATTTGTTACAACCATGACCTAGAGATAATATCAAATGAGTGTGTTAATATCACAATTAGCCAATATATCGTTTTTCATGGAATTGGCTTCATCCTTATGACATGAAGTGCATGAGGATGAATAATATCGTAGTTACAAAAAACAAGAGATGCTCTAACCAACAACTTCCTCAGACCCATCGGAAGCAAACTCATTCAAATAAAAAATCGTGTAGATATGAAACTGGCATCAGACGTGCACAGGTGGAACATGAATATTGGTACCAAACAAGCACATCATTGGTATCGAACGAGCACAAAAATAGGTACCAGATGAATTGAATATCGGATGAATAATGAAACGGGTACCAGATGAGTAGGAGTTGTATCATAATATCTTATTGAATCAACCAAATTAATTAGAGAGAATTTAACATCAATCATTCAATTCCAATTATTAATAAATATCATAAATCACGTTTTAAACATAGGTTACCTCATGTATACACAAGAATGGATAAAGACATGTCTTTGAAGAAAATAGGCAAATTGTGCATATGTATAAGGTAAAGTTGGTCAAGATAGAGGATAAGATAAGGTATTTGGAGGCATAAAAAAGGAGACCCAACAACATAAAAACCTAACAGAGAAACATTTCTGAGTTTTGTGAGATGTTGCAAGCTTGTTTAGGCATGGAATAGGTGACCACATTGTCCATATTCTCTCGAGGGACGGTTTCATAAATTGGACCCCTAAATCCAAGTGTTTCATTGCTTCTTACTAATCAAAACCCTAGTTCTCAAAATCGATGAAAAAATCAACTTATGAGGCATGGGACCCAGGAGTGACGGGTGTTATAGTTGAAATCCTGTGCTAGGAATCCAACAGAGATGACTGTTCCTCAATCTAAGACTCATTTTTCATTATATTCCCAATTTCAAGTCACTTCCCAAACCATTTTGGGGACTATTGGCCAATAACTCCTTGGGGGATAAAAACATAACAGAGAAACATTTTTGAGTTCCGTGAAATGCTACAAGCTTGTTTAGGCATGAACTAGGTGACCACATTGTCCATCCACTCATGAGGCACAATTTCATAAAATGGACCCCTTAATCCAAATGTTGCATTGCTTCAAACTTAGTAAAACACTAGTTCTCGAAATCCATGAGTAACGAATCTTTGGAGGCATGCCCCAGGAGTGAGGGGTGCTCTAGCCAAAATTATATCCTAGTAATCCATAGGAGTTGAAGTTTCCTCAATACGAGTCTCAATTTTTTTTTTATTTCGAGTTTAAATTTGCATCCCAGACCATTTCAGGGACTCTTGTCCAATTCCTCCTCATGGCATAGAAACCTAATGGAGCAAAATTTTTGAGTTTCGTGAGTTGCTACAAGCTTGTTTAGGCATGGACTAGGTGACCACATTTTGCATCCACTCTCGAGGCAAGGTATGGAATGGAAAGGCATGGCATGGAAACGCATGGAAAGGCATGGTATGGCATGGCACGTAAATTCATGGAAAGGCATGGTATGGAAATACAATGCATTGCAAGTGAATTCAAAGGCATGTTATGGAAAGGCATGGCATGGCAAGGAATACCATAACATAGAAAGGCATGGAATGGTAAGGAAAGACATACCATACCATACCGAGGCAAGGCAAGGCATACCATACCATGGCAAGGCATTGCAAGGAAATTCAAGGAATGGCATGGAAAGGCATGGCATGGCATGGAAAGGAAACACAAGGCAAGGCATGGCATGTCATGGCATGGAATGGAAGGGTAGGGAAAAACATGGCATGGAAAGGTATGGGATGGAAAGGAATTGCATGGTATGGAAAGGCATGACATGGCAAGGCATGGTATGTAAAGGCATGGAATGACATGGCATGTCATGGAAAGACATGGTATGGAAAGGCATGGCATGGTATGGAAATGCATGTCATGGAAAGACATACCATATCATAGAAAGGCATAGCATGGCATGGAACGGTATGGAAAGGAATGGAATGGTATGAAAAGGTATGGTATGGCATGGAAAGGCATGGCATGGAAAGGCATGGTATGGAAAAGCATGGTATGGAAAGACAAGGCATGGAAAGTGAATGTAAGACATGGCATTGCAAGGAATGGTATGGAAAGGAATGGCATGGAAAGACATACCATACCGTAGAAAGGCATGGAATGGCATGGAAAGGAAGGGAATGCAAAGGAAAGGCATGGCATGTCATGACAAGGCAAGGCAATGCATGGCATGGAAAGGAAAGGAAATGCAAGGCATGGCATGACAAGGCATGCAAAGGCAAGGCATGACATGGCATGGAATGGAAAGACAAGGCATGATATGGAAAGGCATGGTATAGAAAGACAAGGCATGATATGGAAAGGCATGGTATAGAAAGACAAGGCATGGAAAGTGAATGAAATGCATGGAATTGCAAGGCATGGTATGGAGAGGCATGGCATGGAAAGGCATACCATACAATAGCAAGAAATGACATGGAATGGCATGGTGTTGACGGGCATATGTGAACAATCGTCAACTAGAAGGGAGAGTCTGGTCCAAAGTTGTCTACAATAACCTAAGCCATTTGGGGTAACTCACCCTGACTAGTTTTATGGCTTTGTTGGCCAATGAAGGGGTGTTGGGCACATGCCTAATTTGGAGAAAAGGTCTATGTTTTGAAAGATAAAGCTTAATTTGGAAAAAAACATCTGGAAGGAAAAGCAACACGTGCGAGGAAAATCTACATGCAAAGGAGGAAAGCATGCAAGACATGGATACATGAAAACATAACCACATTAGGCTTAGGGTTTTTGTAATAGATTGTAATGGATGATAAGCTAAAAATTAGTATAAATAAGTACCTAGGAAGTCTAGGTCGAGGTCCCAGAGTTTTATTCTGTTCGGTTAAGGAAACTACTGTAAGATATTATACCATTTTGGTAAACTGTTGAGTTGTATGAGAGTCATGCAGCTAGATCTTGAGGGTTAGATCGAAGGCTGAGGAGCTTGGTGTGATCTAGTTAGCCTCACAGAGGTTGTGGAACCTATTTTGTGATTGTATGATCAGAATTGTAGTGCGCGTGATGCCATATATTACATAAATCTAAATAAAAGAGCATAAGAAGCAAAATATTTGTGAACGTATCCCAAGAGGGGGTTAACCATGGTAACACCTATGTTATGTGTTGTGATTGATTGCATGCTTACCTTCTATAAGTATTTAAACTATGAATGGATGAATGGATAATTCTTTGAGATCTATTATATGTTAGATCTGTTAGAATGCATGCATAGACTTAACAAATGAAATAATATTCAGAATAATAGAAAGAACAACCAGATTAATGCTTAATAAGATGAATCACAATCCCATATCCCCACTCTTTCCTAGACTGTAAGCATCTAAGCATTGCAGTCACCCATAGGACTATTTTGGGTGAGACTGTGTAGTACATTATGTGTGTTGTGTTTCCTTCTGGTTTACTAGGAAGGCTAATAGTTTTAGAGGGTTTTGTTGGAAACATATATCTGAACCTGGGTCAGCCCAAGATTAGGAAGAGACATTAATAACCAACAAATGGTTCCATTGCCAGGTGGAACTGCATGGGATTGAGTGAGTGGGATCCGTGAAATAATCGCACAGAAAATGAAACTATATAAGGGAATTTTTAGACTGTGGAATACAACGAATGAATATATTGAAAGATGGTTGAAAATAAAGGATCTTGAGTTTTCACATAAGGATAAGTGAAGCCCTAAATTAACACTATGAAAATATATGGACAAGTACGTGTTTAACAACTTGCATGAGGTCTTTTTCTATGATTTCCCACATGTGTTTCCATGAGTGGCTATTTAGGTTGAAAAAAAACCACTCTATGAATCGAATTAGACAGCTCAAGTGGAATCCTATGGAGATCATGCATTTACAACAAATTAACAAAAAATTCATGTGCACAGTAGATTTCTGGCTAGATAGTATTGTTGCAGGGTTTATCATAGAATTTGTAGTAGATACCGCGAAGTCTTACAGTGCAACAGAGAAAGAGTTTCTAAAGGGACCCAGAGGTAGGTATATCAGATCATTGTATACTTCAACCAAGATCTTACTGTATAACAAAGGTGTAATTAATATGGCATCAGATAGCTAAACTTTTGTGCATGCATGGGGGAAGGGAGGAAGCACTGATAGAATATGGAAGAATGGAGGGAGAGATGGATAAGGGAAAGAAGGAGGCCATGGACCCAATCATGATGGAGGAAGATAATGGAAACAACTGGAAAGACATGCAGTGGATTACCCTACCAATATAACATGAATAATAAGAATAGAGCCATAACAAATAGAGAGGGATTGGTAAGTGACGAAGAAGAGGTAGAGGATCTTTTGGCTATGGAGAAGATTGAGGAAATCATGCGTGTGACATATGAAAGGAAGACAAGAGGTCCAAGGACAAGGACATAAGGCATAACTCCTACCCATGTCAGTTTTAGTGTGGAACCCATAACCCCATGTGTTACTAATACACCATGAAGAACACCACCATTTAGAAAACTGAATTTTACTGGAAGAAAGACAACATGAAGTACATCCATTCAAGGAGAAACAATTGGAGGAGCCAGTTCAGGAAGTAGTAGTCAAGTATCTACACTACGTGAAGGTAGTAATCCATAATAGTTCAATATGGTAGGACATGATCCCACCATTAGGTTACCAAAATTTCAAGGATAGGCATCTCAGGACCGTGAAAATCATTTATTTATTTGCGAGAAGATATGGGAAGCAAAGAAAATCACAAATGAGGACAAAAAACATGCGTATTTAGCTATCATGCTAAGAGAATGTGCACTAGATTGCTACATGAGTCTAGTTGTAAACAATCCACCAGGAACAACACAGACTATCGCAGATGTCAAAAAGACATTGTTAAATGAATTTCAGAAGCCTAGTTCAGAAGATCAGTACATGAATGAGATGATTGAAATAGGACAAAAACCAGGTGAGTATATTTGGGAGATTGATCAGAGGTTCAAACGGTTGAAGGGTAAATTGAAGTATGTCATGACTAACACGAAACATAGACATCTCTTTGTCAATTCACTGCTACCACATCTGAAATACCCTTTGAGGTAGCAGAAGTTTCAAACCTAGGAAGTGACTCTACAAGAATAATTACAACTGGAAGAGAACCAATATCAGAAGATCGACCCAACAATAGAAGAGATAAAATAGGATCTAAAGAACCTCACTTTTCAACTGAACTAGAATAAGGGCAGAGAGAAAAGAGAAGTTGTTTGGTGTAATACATGCAGGACATAAGGACACCATAAGAATGAATGCCCAACTTTTGCATAGTACATGGAAATAGGGATACCAAACCCTTTTCCAATAGGAGGATCATGGTGAGAGATATGTAAAACACACGGGCATGATCCATATCATTGTCCAATGATGCAAAAATACTAGACAGTACCCAAGAATTCATACTGGAAATTTTTCAAATCAGTGGGTCATGATGACAAACATTGTAGGACAATGGACTTGATGAGGGAAACAAATTTAGACACCTATAGGGTGCAGGAAAAAATTATGATAGGGAAAGATGCACCATAGTTCAACCAGGTACCACCTCCATATAATAATGTGTAGTTGTAGTGTAACACTGTGCAACCTAAGTATAAACCCATGCAGTATAATTAGGTACCTCAATACAACACACCACGAGGAGATCGAGCTGTATACAGAGGTGGAGGACGCGGTAGAGGAGGATTTGGAAGAGGCAGAGGTCCAATACTATGTCATAAATTCCAAAATCTAGGACATTATGCAAGAGAATGTCCAATTCCACCTGTGACATGCATGTATTTTTGTGCAACAGACCATGATACCGAGTTTTGTCCAACATTATTGGGAAAAATTCAATAAAACAGAAATCAAAACAACTAGAATGTACAATGGATTTCTGCAGAAGCCATAGATGATGGGAGAAACATCAACATAGTCATGCATGGAGGAGATAAGATATGATTTGATGCAGTAAGTGTTATAGGGTAAATCAGTGAATGCAGACACAAACTAATCCCCTTAGATCCACCTAGATCTAGAACAAAACAACACAGGACATGGCGCATTCCCTAGGCTCTAATCATCAAATTTACTACTCAACTAATCAGAGACATACTTTTAAGTGTCACTTCTTTATGTCTTTGTTGTTCCTGTTTCGCTCCAGTGCTCTTGTGATACTAATCCTGCAGTGAGACACAAACCAACCAAAGTGAAAGAAGAGAGAGTATATTCAATGACAACCTATGCATATGATCAAGGAATTATGCAATAAAATAAAGATAATTCTATGGGAAAGAAGCATGCCACTGTATTATATTAAATAATAGGAAGAGAGATTACAACTGGATGCCTTGATGTTGTAAGGTTCCTTCCAACAGTTCCTTGCTTCCCACACACTTCTTACTCCAATGGATTCTAAGACTGTGTATCTGATAGCTACTCACAATATATCTTGACAAAGCAAAGCTCAAAGCCAACATAAATTTCCCAAGCTCAATCCAACTCAATCAAGCTCTAGCTCAATCCAACTAAATTTCTCCATGAGAGCTCCTCTCCTTTTATAAGTTGAAGAGGATAAGGTGAGTAGGTTAGGATGATCCCACTAAATCATGAAAGTGAGTAAGATCCAAACCATTCGGAAGCCACCTCACCATAGAAGCTTCTCCTTCTAGAACCATCGAGAAAATTCTTATTTTTCCCATGTAGGAAGGCCACCATGACCTGGCTATAGTGTAGCCTATGGAAATTCTGTGACCTAGCTATAGTACAACCTATGAAAATTAGGAATTTCCACACCCTAGCTATGGTGCAGCCCACGAAAATCCTCCAAAATAGGGTTTTTACAGAGGAAAACACAACTTCATCTCTCAGGAAAAATTCTTCTCCCTTATTTCTTTAGGAATTCAGGCCACTAACCCTTCTGAAGGAAAAATATAGGTTTACATAATTAACGGTCATAAGGGTGACAAAAATAATGTGTAACAGTAAGACAAGATCCAACGCAAGACCAATGGGTGAAGAAGAATACTAAACCATAGAAACAGTTCGATGCGGGGAAAGAAAAAGAAATATTCAAGGAGGAAAGAAAAGAGTTCCTCAAGCAAGATGTTTCATTTACATCAACCATGCAACGCACTTAGAATGTACCAATGTATGAAATTCCCTCCTCAATGGTCCACACCAATGAAACACAATCTATAGAGCAAGTACCATAAAGATTTTTTTGCAATCCTATGATAAGCTACTGAATGATCCATCATCTTTTAAACTTTTGAAACATATATTAGAAATATGTAACACTGAGGTAGAGGGGAAGTTATATCATAATACATTCAATCATTTCCATTCAAAAAGTAGGACAAGCAGGGAATTCAAATTGAATACTAACATTGGGGATTTCAATATGGGAGACATTATATTAGACTTAGTCTCTGAGGTCAACGTTTTACCTAAAAATACATGACAATGTATGGGAGAGCCCACACTAGGCTATTCACCTATCCATTTGAATTTAGAAAACTAACAAAGAGCTCTACCAATTCGAAGGCTTAAGAGTGTGACAATAGATCTGGATGGAGTGCGCACTAAGGCAGACTTTGAAGTGATAGAAATAGTAAATGACACAACACCTTAGCCAACATTGATTGGAATTGATTGAGAATTTGATAACCAAGCCATAATTAGCTTGAATACAAGGAATATGGCATTTGAATAAGGAGAATATAGAGTCATTGCACCACTAGACCCTTCAGAAGGAGAAAGTTTTGTAGAATCAACTTGCCTGGATTTAGGAGAGATAAACCAGTAATATAGAACCACCGCGCGCAAAGAAGATTATGTCAACCCAACAGTAGATGGGGTACTCAACTGGAGGAGCATAACATCATGTGCATCTGACTCAGATATAGTTTTGGAGAATTGGCATCATAGATTACGTTAAGTGTCTACAATAAGGTGTGAAAGAATAGACTGTGCAACAAGATTGGTGGGTACCGAGATAAGAGAAACTCCTAGTTTTCATGGCATAAATGACTTAGAATAATCCATAACAAGATACAAATATGAAGTGTTAGATAGCTATAGGATATTATCCCTAGACATTTCACTCAAGGAAACACCTGCAAGATGGTGGGGTGCGCACAAAGAAATAATTAAGGACTGGTACCAATGTAAGCGACTACTATGCATTAGATTCAACGCAGAGCAGAGGAGAAATAAGATACAAAGATATGACGTACATGGGACACCAAAAAAACATTTGGAGAGATGAATAACACTATGGAGGATGACACCACTAGAGGAATGGCCTCATCACTTCATCCACACATTGGAAGGAATTCCAGAAAATTGGTATGTAAACTAGGAACTACACAGAGGCACTCCAAAATGGACAACATTACAGAAGAATTTTATAGAAACCTTATCATTTGAACATGAGAACCCCAACATGGATTAAAAACTTAAAAAAATAAGAGGGATAATATTTATTGATGAACCAGAGGTTGAACTCATGACAGAGTATCAACAACAGAACAAACAGACAGTCAATAAACTACTGTCATGTTATCATGTGGAAGAAGAAGCACCAAATTAAGATGACCCACACAACATTTAGATTACATAAATTGAAGGAGAAAGAGAGGTGGAAATTCCATATTTGGAATCATAATTATTTTTTGCACCTATCAAAGTGAATAAAGTCAACATTGGCACACATGATAATTCTAAAATGGTAAGTATTGGAGATTATTGGGATGAACAAATAGTGGAAAGGATAATAAAGTTATTGCGCGAATACAACGACCTATTCCCAACAACTTTTATAGAGATGAAAGGAATAACAGGAGAACTAGGAGAGATGAATATACATCTCAAGCATGAGGCTAGATCTATAAGACAGAGACCTTATGGAATAAATCCAATATATAAGCATAAATTGAAGGTAGAAATTGACAGAATGTCAAAAGTTGGTATCATAGAACCAGTGGGGGAATCTGAATGGATAATCCCTATGGTAGTTCAAGAGACGAAACAAGGGGGGATAAGGATTTGCGTAGATATGAGTAAATTTAATGATGATTTCCTACACGACCCTTTCCCTACACCTTTTACAGATGAAGTCCTAGAGAATGTGGGAGGCCAGGAACCATATTCCTTTATAAATGGATTCTCAGGTTACCACCAGATCAAGATAGCCCCAGAAGACAAGTACAAGACTACTTTTTCCATAGAATGGGGATCCTACTAGGACACCATTATGCCTTTTGGGATGAATAATGAACCAACCATATTTTCAAGGGTAGTAATAGATGCTTTTAAGGAGTTCATACATTAGTTTCTAGAAGTGTATTTGGATGATTGGACTGTATATAGTCTATTAAAAGACCATGTGGAAGTATTAAGGATGATGTTGGAAAGATGCAGGAAATGTCAGATATCATTGAATATCATGAAGTGCATCTTTGGGACAATGTTTGGAATATTATTGGGCCATATATTGTGCAAACAAGGTTTTCTAGTAGATCCTTCCAAGATTGCAGTTATTGTCAATTTACCACAACCAAAATCAATGTGCTAATTGAGAGCAATATTGGGACATGCAGGCTATTACAGAAAATTCATAAAAGGGTATGCATAGATCACTGTTCCAATGGAGAAAATGTTAAATAAGGATACCGAATTTTAGTGGAATGAGGATTGTCAGCAAGGTTTGGACAACCTAAAAGAAAATATGGTTACAACACCTATTCTAGTATTCCCAGATTGGGAAAAGAATTTTCGTGTGCATGTAGATGCATCTGCTATAGCACTTGGAGAAATTATGGTGCAACCATGAGCAGGGGATTTGGACCATCCTATAACATTTGCAAGAAAAAAACTGTCAGAATCAGAGCAGAACTACAATACTACAGAAACATAAGGCCTATCTATGGTGTATGCACTTCAAAAGTTTAGACATTACCTACTCGAAAAACACTTTAAGATGTTCATAGATCATGAAACCCTAAAATACCTAGTCAACAAGCCAGTGTTAGGGGGGAGGATTTGTATATGGCTACTATTATTTCAAGAATTTGATTTTGAAGTGATAGTCAAACCAGAGAAGATGGATGCAGGACCTGATCACTTGTCAAGGGTAATGAATGGAGAATAACCTACCAATTTGGAAGATAACTTCCCTGATGCGCAATTATTTTTAGTCCAAATTGAATATTTTGATGATATTATTGAATACTTGAGTACAAGGATTGTGCCAAAAGAGTTTAACACTGCGTAGAAGAAAAACTTGGTAGTCAGAGCTGCAAACTATCAACCGATTGCAGGACAATTATACAAAATGGGTGCAGACAACATTTTGGGAAGATGTGTACTAGAATATGAAAGGCCTAGGAATTTTGTAGGAGCTCATGAGTGAATAGTTGGATGACATTATACAGGGAAATCTACCATGAAGAAGGTATTGTGCACAGGACTATGGTGTCCAACAATTCAAAGAACTGCTAAGGAATATTTGTAGAGATGTGATGTTTTTCAGAGGTTTGGTAAACCTAATAGAAGGGATGAGATGCCCCTAAGACCACAAGTAAATTTCCAGGTATTTTAAAAGTGAGAAATAGACTTTGTGGGACCGATTAATCAACCAACAAAAAGGTGAGGAGAAAGATATATCATTACTGCAAAAAAATACTTAACAAGATGGGAAGAAGCAACACTAGTAAAAGACTGCAGTGCAGATACAACAACACATTTCTTGTTTGAGCAAGTGATCACTAGATTTGGCTGCCCAAGGATTTTGATGAGTGACCAAGGTACTCACTTTATTGACAATACTATCAAGGCTATGAATTGGGAGTTTGAAGTCTATCATCAGAAGATTACACCATACCATCCTCAAGCAAATGGAATAGTAGAATCCTTTAATAAGATCCTGGAGAATGCTCTGACAAAGATTTGCAATGTCAATAGGGATGATTGGGACTTGAAAGTACCAATAGTACTATGGGCATATAGAACTACATGTAAGAAGATGACAAGACATACACCATGGCATATAGGTTGGTGTATGGGAAAGAAGTAGTGGTGCCACTGGAATTCCTTGTACCCAGTCTGTGCATAGCAACAATCACTAACATGACAGAAAGAGGTGCAATAAAGGAAAGATTAAAACAACTAATGGATATGGAAGAGGATAGGATCCTGGCAGGATTCCACCAAGAAGTACAGAAAGAAAGAGACAAATCTTGGAATGATAGACATATCAAGAGGAAGAGTTTTAAGGAAGGAGAACTAGTCTTTCTCTATGACAGGAAACATTTTCAACATCCTCGTAAATTCATAATGCATTGGTTAGGGCCATATGAATTCAATATTGTCACGTATGGGGGATCTGTACAGATAAAGGATCTGGCAAGAGCAGAGATGAAAGGAACGATAAATGGGAGTCAACTGAAACTGTACAAGGACAGTCGACCTCCTAGCACTTAAAAGTTACAATGCAGTAAGAAAGACATGTACATAGTGTAATATAGTATAATTTAAGATACAAAAATGAGAAAAAGAAATAAAAAGGATAAAAAGAAGGAAAAATAAATACAAAAATAGAAAAGACGGAAAATAAAAAAATACTGGGAAATACAACGCACAGAGAAAGTGGACTCATCACGACGAAAGGAAACATGGTTGTGCACAACATATGGGTGATACATTGCACACTAAGGAAATGTTACAAAAAAAATATGCAACGCACTCAAAAATTTTAGTACCACAGAAAATGTACAAATGGTTCAGAAAAGAGAAAAATGATGGTTACGACAAAAAGGTGCCAACTGGCGGAATTCATGAAAATAAAATGGAACATACTCATAAATTTTTATGGCATTAATCATAGCCAACAAATATTCTCCAAGAATCTTCATGAAATTGATGATACCTTCTATATAAAGGGGGAATGAAAGAAGAATACAACTTAGTGTGAAATTGCAAACTTGTAGCGATAGAGAGCACGTAGAGCAGAAGCGAATAGATGAGTGCACAATGTGAACTAGTCAAAGCCCATTCAGAAAAAAATCGAGCAATACCCAAGATGACACCACTAAATATGGGCGCACCAAGACAAACAACGAGAAAAACCGATAGTAGTGTTAGAGTGCCTCATGAAACCATGAAGGTCGAACATGAAACTGCACAGATAGAGGAATTCATCGATATTGACATGATTCCCTTGCCACGATTCGAACCAGCAAGCCCTACACCAATGAAGGAAGAAACAAAAGCCCCAACAATAGTTTCCATGGAAATTGATTCGAATGATGTTGCACAGGGCCATAAAACATACGATGCAGGAAGCCTACAACAACCTGCAAGGGTCAAAGAATCCCAAAGAACAAATGGCGAAGCTGTTGATTAAGGTTGGTTGTCATTGATGTCAACCCTTGAAGAAAGACCCGTAGCACAAAGTTTTGGGTAATGGACCCAATAGTGCTTGATGTAAATATGACTCATTATTGTTTTTTCATGGTTGATAAGAAGTAAATATGGAT
>ML786919.1:821928-837856 GCA_009831015.1 Picea engelmannii | reverse complement strand
ATGAGGGCTTTTGGTTGAGGTACATGTTGAGTACATGGTTGAGACAGTAGTTGATGAGTTGGCACATACATGAAGTGTATAGTTGATGATGTTGGTACATATTGATGAGTCATAGTTGATGAGTAGTTGACACATGATTTGTAAATACTTGGTACATGGTTGGATGCACTTGTTTATGGTACAGGTTGATTACAAGTTGGTGTATGGTTGATGCACTTGTTTATGGTACAGGTTGATTACAAGTTGGTGCATGGTTGATGCACTTGTTTATGGTACAGGTTGATTACAGGTTGGTGCATGGTTGATGCACTTATTTATGGTACAGGTTGATTATAGGTTGATGCATGGTTGATGCATGGTTCAGATTTATTGGTACAGGTTTATAGCGGTATATCTCACAGTGATAGTGTGACAGTGGTTCCATCATTCTACTTCTACTTTAGGGTGGTAGGACGGGGCAAGGATAGGTGGTTGTAGCCACCTTCCAGTTGTAGCCGGAGAACATTGGGGGTTGTAGCCTCCTTCTGGTTGTAGCTAGATATTTGGGGAGTTGGAGCTTCCCTTAGGTTGTAGCCTGAGAAACTAGGGGGTTGGAGCCTCCTTCCAGTTGCAGATGGAAAACAAAGGAAGTTGGTGCTTCCAATGAATGTAATTCTTCAAGACATATAAGAAAAATAATTTCGTGGTTTTTTCCTGATTTGGGTTTCCACGTAAAACACTGGTGTACTGTGTATGTGTATGATTGTTCATTTGTTCATTGCTTATTTACTCTGCAGTTATTGGATAATAATGCTTCATTGATATAGCACTTGGATTATATGGTTAAAAGGGATTTTATTGCTCTATTACTGATTCACCCCCCCTCTCAGTAATCCAACAGAAGCCAATGCACACATAGAGGTTGTGGTTCTAAGACCACATCCTAAAGTAGGGTCTGTGCATGAGTAGGAAGGGCTCATTGAAGACATAACTGGGCAACCAGATTCAAATGCAGAGCACACGCAAGCAGAGGCTGGGACCTCTAGAATGTCGACCAGAAGAAAGGGAAAAAAGCCCATGGTGTTGTCCCCATGCAAGCATACCGACACAACACTCATAATCCCATGCATCCTAGAGGGAGTACAGGACCCACAAAAACTATTGGGTTGTGTGGAGAAGCTAAAATACTTGGACCATGATCTAGCCGATGCTGGCAAATTCCTTGAATTTGCACAACATGTATACATTGAAAACATAGGCACAAGACCCTTTGGCAACCCTATACTGTAACCAAAACCATGGGCAACCAACTTGGACAACATAGGTAGAAATTCCCCATTTTGGTAGGGGGAAGGAGGTAAAAAACTACATCAAGCAGTTAATGGTGGTCATCCACGGAGGCTTCTTATGGCTAGAGGAACCCATCTCAATTGACGTCGATTTGATTTCCTTCATCATAAGTTTGTCATCCATGGGAAAGAGTCCCGCATAGTACTTTGAAAAAAAAGCAAAGGAGAAAGAACTTGCCAAGGAGATGAATAAAACCTACGACACAGAGAGGGGCTCGCGTAGTATAATTATAAAAAGAATCAGCGACACAACCATGAGAATGTCCACAAATATTATGGCCTGCAAGATGATAAGAAAAAGTCACAAGGAGGAAGTCCCTGAAGGGGTTGTTGCAACTGCAACAAAATGCACTAATAGCACCATTCTCAGCTAGGCCCCTTATCTGTTAAACCTATTCCTTTATGACTGCAAAGACGCATAGGATTTTGGGACATAATTTCATTATTATTGGCTATTGATACTGATAGCATTAGTCGGGTGGATGGACCCACCACACTCTTATTTTTGCAATAGGATAGGGCGTTGTCGCACAATGCGGTATGCCTCAATGGGGAGCACTTCAGACCCAAAAAGAAGAAGTGAAAATGCAAGTACCTTTGCGTTGTACTTTATTGATGTTCAGGAAAGTATAAAAAACACGTCGAGGATCAGTGCATAGGTTATCACATAATACCAAGGTATTGCAAATTTCAGAGCCACGTGCCACACCATGTGGATAGAGGTGCACAGGGATCCAAACAAGGAATGGTTGCAACTCTAATATTGCATCAGCGGAGAAGATTTAGAAATGGAAATGCACGATTAGTAGGATGACTCGAAGATCCCAATCATGGACAAGGAAGTTCCCACAGGAACGGAGGTTGAAGCAGGGGGATCCAAGACACCTGTAGGATATCACGCTGCATCTAAAAAGAATAATCACAGTCAAAATTCATTGCAACAGAAGAAGGGGAGTGCATCAAATAAATATGCACAGGCAGGAAAAAAGGACACTGCCCCGACATAAGGAGAACGTGGAATAGGGGATACAACTACACAAGAAACCCTCTCAACAACTACCCAACAAAAAATAGGGCCACCTAAGTGGCCAATAATACATACAGGGGGGTTGTGCAAGAAGGCCAAGGTGCACAAAAAGATGCCAGAATACACGATTACTGAGGATGACGCTGACCTTGTGGCATAAAAAGTACAGGAGCGCGCAACTGAGGAGTTCGAAGATGCCCAACACCAAAGAGACCAAATTCAAGATGAGTTGGAAAACATCGGGAAGGTCATAGAGAATAAGAGAGCAGTGCATAGGCCTGAAAGGGGAACATAATCCTTCCCCGCAGCAACAGAAGTAGAGGCAAGGACCACACCGAGCGAGCAAGATACCATCCAAACTATAGCACAGACAAGCCCAAACTTCCAAATAACATCAAACATGTTATAGATGGATGAGAATATAGCCTAAACACCAATGAAGGATATGTCACAAGTAGAGTTGGTAATGAAAAGGATACCAACCAATGCACTATGCAAGCTTCAGGTCAATGTCGCGCAGGAGGTGCAGTTGTGCACAAGAACATACGCAACAAAATTACAACATACGAATAATGGAAAGGAAGCCTTAGAATTGGTAGTCGAGTAGGTCAAGCTCAAAACCAAGGAGGATAAAAAATGCATAGACAAGTTAGAGAAAGGATTGACAATGCCATACAATCGCTTCCCTGACAACGCAGAAGAAGTAGACAAAAGTGCATAGGAGAAGATCAAACTCATCACACAAACACTCGATCAATACATGTATGATATCGAGTAGTTAAAATAAAAACTCAAGCCTGTGACTCCCCTGGAGGTGAAGGAGAAAATGAAACAGGAAGATGCAAGCCAAATCGATGAGATGGAAAGACAAATTAGCGTAGCAACGAGATTTCTTGAAAGAGAAATACAACATTGGACAACGCTGGAGGACGATGAATAGGTCCAATAGTGGGACTGGGAAGAAGGAAAAGTAAGTGCAACAATCCAAGACCTCAAGTAGAGGAAGAAGACAATGAGTATCACAAAGCATCTGAAAGGAACACAAGATATGAAGAAGTTGTAGGCAGAGTTAAAAGTAGCACAGATGTAGAAGTTGGAAAGACAGGCACAGATGGAACCCCTTGAAGAACAAGCAACACAGATTATTGCGTAATTGGAGGAGGAGAAGAATAACATGGCACAAGCATAGATAGAGTGTGCAACAATGATCTGAGAGGAGATCATAGCACAAGCATTATAAGTTCTCACAGAGAAGGCCACATAGGTCCAGGCAAGAGAAAGGGAACTTGCAGACAAGTTACATAGCCTAGTAGAGGCTGTTGAGGTAGCGCTCACTGCCTAGGTGGCTCAAAACGAGCCAGATGTTAGTGTTGGGGGCCTGTTGGGTGTTGGCCTAATTTGGAGTTGGAAAAAGACAATTGGTAGGAAAAGCAATACATGCGAGGAAAAGATGCATACAAAGGAGGAAAGCATGCAAGGCGTGCATATAGGAAAACATAACCACATTAGGGTTAGGGATTTTGTAAGAGATTATAATGGATGATAAGATAAAAAATAGTACAAATAAGTACCTAGGATGTCTAGGTTGAGGTTTGTGAGTTTTATTTTCTTCGGATAAGGAAACTACTGTAATATCTTATATCATTTTGGTAATTTTTTGAGTTGTAGGAGATTCAAGTAGCTAGATCTTGAGGGTTATATCGCAATCTGAGGAGCCTGGTGAAATCTAGTCAGCCTCACAGAGGTTGTGGAACCTGTTTTGTGATTGTATGATCAGAATTGTAGTGTGCACGACACCATATATTACATAAGTCTAAATAAAAGAGCATAAGAAGCCAGATCTTTGTGGATGTAGCCCTGGAGGGGGTGAACCACGGTAACACTTGTGTTATGTGTTCTCATCCATTGCATGTTTACCTCCTGTAAGTAGTTATACTATGAATGGATGAATGGATAATTCTGTGAGATCTGCTATATGTTAGATCTGTTAGAATGCATGCATAGACTTAAAATATGAATGAATATTAATAATAATAGAAAGAACAACCAGATCAAGGCCTAAGAAGATGAATTGCAATCCTAAATCCCCACTCTTTCCTAGACTGAAAGCATATGATCATTGCAGTCACCCATAGGACTATGTCAGGTGAGACTGTGTAGTACATTTTGTGTGCTATGTTGCCTTCTGGTTTACCAGGAGGGTCGATTGTTTTAGAGGGTTTTGTTGGAAACTTGTTTAGATCTGAACCTGGGTCAAACCAAGATTAGGAAGAGACATTAATAATAAACAAGGGGTATAATATAAAACACCTCATTGTTTATTAACAAATGCCAGCTATGTACATAAATGCTTACCATTCACACATTTTATATACAAAATTTACAAATAAACAAGTTCAAGGTTTACGAGAAATCTTGTAAAAACTAACATTAAAAGAGGGAACTAAATCCCAGGAAAAATTATAATTTAAGAAAACTAATACTAATCTACAAAAATATATTAATCTAACTGAAACTCAAATTAAAGGGTGCGAATATAAATAAAATTGGACTTCATTTTTCATGAGCAAAGCATCTAAACTTATAAAGATAATTTACATTCACAAAAGAAACAAAAGAAAACAAACTAAATAAAATATAATCCTACTAACCTATTACTGACAACTATTACAGAGAACTTATGATTATGCCTTCCTATATAAAGTTGCTACAACAACCTGTCTATCAAGATAAATCTATGGTGAACGGTTGTGAAATATCAAGACTATGAGAATGCCCAAAGAAAGTCACTTCATCTGGAAATCAAAATATTGTTTATGATGCAGAAAGAACAATTATTTAATCTGATCCCTTATGAGGATTTATAAACCATTTTTCAAGAGAAAGATAATTCCAATTGGAAAAATTGATTACAGCAAGTTCAAAATATGAAAATAAACTCGATACATTTAAGTACTTGCATCATAACAATACCATCATAAGGATCTTAATAATTAGGGACAATAAACCATTGAAAATTGAGTAACATTGATATGAAAATATTTTATAGCAACTAACAATGTATTGATAAATAGACAAAAGATGAGTTTAGCAGTACACCATTAATGCAGGAAGAACAAGAATAATGTAATAATAGATATTATATTGAAAATAAAACAAAAAAAATTTACTTACAGGACTAAAGCCTTAAGCAATCCATGGTTCCATATCATTCTTCAAGGTAACAATAGTCCATTATCCCATAATTTCAACCATGTCTGTGACTCTAAAATCCATGAGTATTTAAATGGTAATATGAATTGATTCTAATGTCAACATGATAGATTCAGATCCTTTAAAAATGGTGTAGTTTAAATAGAAAATCCTTATCTCTACTCATAGCAGAAAAAAATCCATAAAAGGATAATTCTATCCAACAACTTGTCAAACGTTTGTTGGGATGATAACAAGAAATCAGCACTTCTCCCTTTCAAACTAATCCTAATACTAATTAAAAAAAAATTAATATTCGATGATATCAAATGGTCTTTGATGTCAGTGTCAGTGATATCCATTGTTATCAGACAAATCGGTAAGTGATGACACAAACTAATCTCCCTAACTTCAACAAGAAATTAGAATAAAACATAGCAGAATACAAGATTCTCCTTAGATTTCATTGTAATGTAAATTAGTTCAATGAGGGACAAATGACATATCATTTAAACATCGTTTGATCCTTTGTAGTGTTGTCCTTTCTCCATATTTGGATTTGTGGGATTTTGAACCTATTAAGAAGCACAAACCAACAAAGAGAGAGAACAATGATATATATTCCAATCAAACCTGTGCATAAGATCAAGGAGTTATATAATAAAAATAGAGATACTTTTATAGGGAAGAAATGTATTATTGCATTATATTGATGAAAGTGGAGAATACAACCTATGCCTTGGTGTTACAAGGTCCCTTCCAATGTCCCTTTGCGTCAACACACACACCTTTTCTCCAATGCTTTTGATGAAGAGTATTCACAACCTGACTTGTAAAGCTAAAGCAAAGCTATCACAAGTACAATCTTCAAAACAATTCTTCATGCATAAGCCAACCTAACATTTCCCATGAGGGATCCCTCTTTATATAGAGTGAAGAGGGATGTATGAGGATATTAGGATAATCCCACTAAATCAGAGAAGCGAGTGAGATCCAAACCGATCGAAGGCCACTTGAGCCTTCTGAAGATTCCATTCTAGAACCTTTGGGAATTTCACCTTTTTCCTTTGCTTGAGCATCGTCGCACCCTAAACACAAGCAACCTGCGATGATGTCTAAGTCTACTATGGCACAACCTCCGATGATCAGGGATCGTTGCATCCTTATCATTTGGCAAGGTGCAATGATCTTCTTTGGTAGGGTTTTTAAGAAAGGAGAGATGATTCTGTTTCCCATGGATAAAGTCTTATTTCTTCATTGGATAACAAAGGAGTAAGAAATACACATATCATCGGTGATCATGGGGATGACCAAAATAATTTGTAACAAAATTCCCCCCAAAGTATGAAGTTGGAACATGTGATAGTTGAAATACTTTGTTGCAGGGATGATTTTAAGGATGGAAATTTATTTTAAAATATAGAAAACTTGGCGAATCTTACTAATCCTTCATATGCCAACTATAAATGATTGGCGATTTTTTTGTAAAAATATTCAAATTTCTAAGGATTTTATGTAGTTTTTATAAAAAATTGGCGATTTTTAAGGTAAAATAATTTTATCCTATAGAATTTGGGCGAATCATTTTTAAAATAGCGAATCTCGTTTTTGGAAAAACCATGGAAAATTATCCCATGAGCGAAATTTAGCCCGTAAAATCATCCCTGCTTTGTAGAATGTGTGTTTCGAGAAAAAGGAGCACATTGGTCAAAATCCTACAAACAATCAAGCATCTGCATAATAATATACCATTTACTAAGGTAGGCATTCCCATACTCAAAATACAAGTGACTCTAAGAATAAGTGTCAAGTGAGTCATAGCCATCAATCATACACTATGGATCCATGTCATCATGATTCAACATAGCCACAAGAAATACACTGTGGATCTTTGTTATAATGACTCAAATTTTGACATAGCCATGAGAAATACACAGTGGATCTATGTGTCAGTATGGACTTATGATTACTCCATCATAGCTTGGATCTATGTGACAGTATACAGGGTCTTCATTTCCATTGTCTTGAAGTATGAATCTTTCCATGTGATTATACATTTCGAAGTCGAACATGGTAGAAACCACTTGATTACCGTTCATTAATGGATACCATTAACAAGCATGAGGAAAATCACCATTGATGTCAATGACCCCCAAGGTACTCTAGTACAATCCAATGAATGTGAATTAATGAGATGAAGTTGAGCATTCGATGGAATTTTCCAATCAGGGGCCAATGATGTGAACCCACTTTTGAAAACGAGGAAACTTTCCATTAATGCATGTAGGTTCCAAGGTACTAAATGATTTCTAAGTCTAACTCTTGGATAATGAGATGAATTCTACAAGAAAAGACTCATCATAGGAGGTCCTTAATATATCCCCCATCAATGACACAAAATATGTAGCAGATTTGAAGTAGATCATAGTATGAAGTGATTCATAACTGACTCAAGGAAGGTCGACATGGTAAGAGCCCAAGGACTGCATATGTTCGACTTGATAGAAGGCTTGTTTAGGTTGAACTTCACTTGAACATATGAATGACACAACAATTGTCTTGGTAGCATTGAATCAAGGAGGACCCAACATACAGACCAGTGGATGATCAAACAAGAGACAAATGGATTTCTCAACCCAGATATATTAATGAATAGGGTGTCATGTTCAAGAGAGACTTACTGCCACTAATACAAATACAGAAATAGGTTTCTTTCCCAATTTTCCCCCACCATTTATGGAGAGTACCTCTTTATTTTTACACAAGCTTGAGGAGGATAACATATGCTTGAAATGTAAGCTCATCCTTCGAATGAGTCCCTTGGAGTATTTTTAACGAACCCTAGGAAGGAGTGGTTCGGTCCCATATGGACCTTTCAATGCTTGTTTTACGAGTCCAAAGAAAGAAAACTCAGGGGTTTTTCATATTTAGAGAGTCTGAAAAACACTTAAAGAAAACTCCAAAAGTTATTTTTTTATAAATTAGTCTGATGAGACCGAAAAATAGATAATATACCACTCATCAGACATTTTCTTCAAATACTTTTATGAGCGTGAAAAGAACAAGGTCATATTGAGCACTTAACACACCCTAAAATCCTTATGAAATTTAATCACTTTTTGGGTACCACTTGTTTTATTTTACTATCTAAATGGATTTCACTTTGGGAAATGGTTTATGTCTATTTTGTTTTCATGACTCTTATCAATCAAGTTAGTTTTGTTTGAACTTATGAAACCTCGTGTCTAAAATAACTTGACATCTGAACTAAGAATCTATAACCAACATTGCACCTAATGCACTTATGTTCGGCGTTGGGAAAATTCAAGCAGGTAAAGTGACCCCACAGTTACACTAATCGTCGATCGTCGATGAATTTTCGATCATCGATGCATCGTCGATCGTCGATGCATCGTCGGCTTCAGTAGAAGGTGGATTTCGTTTGCGTAAGATATTCGCCACAAAAATATAGGAGATAGTCGATCCCCTTCGACATCGAAAAAATACAGGAAGGATAGACATTGACAAAGGTCGTAAATAAATCAATGATAGCCGATGAACGATGCCCTTTGTCGGGGTCGGGGAAATCTAGAAAGGTTAAAACAATCATTTTTATCTGTGACAAACATATCGTCTATCGTCAATCCACGATACACTTTCAGCATTAGGAATTTTTGAGAGAGTCGATTCGAGAGAAATTGGGTACGTTTATCACCGATCATTGATCCTCGCTACCTTTCAGTGTCGGCAAGATAGGATCAAGTTTTAGAACATATAGCTTAAATAAAGTCTCAATTCCGATTAACACGAGTAAATGAAGTCACCAGTCTCGAGTGCCACGTCTCTTTATCATGTAAGGGTTTAGTTTGAATTCCAGAGCATATGAAGGAGCAAAGCGAGCGTCTCGAGACTATGATGATCCTCAGATTATCAAAACCAGGTTAAACAAGGTGGAAAGGTATGTGTTCAATTTTGTCAATTTGGTGGTTGTGGTTTATATATATACATCTTATCTCTTACATGGTTTCTAACTATGTTCTAGCTACAGATAAAATGTCATCGAGAAAACCAACCATCAGACGCTCATCGAGAGAACCCAAGATAAAATAAGTTGAAATAGGTGAAGGTTCTTCTCCGGGGACCGCAAGGCAGTTGGAGTACACTCCCAAGGCAAAGCCTATCATTAAAACATCAACTAAGAAATCCTTTTTTCCAACCTCCGGTCTTTGGTGATACAGAAGCAAGCACTGGATTCAAGGTTATGCTCCCATAGTGGGGGAACCTTTTCAACAAAATTAGTTGGGAAGAATACCCAGAGTGTATCCCACACAATGACCTGGACGTAAGGGCACTTGATGACCAGATGTTCCCAAACATACGACAGTCATATTTACAGATGGTAGCCGGTAGAACCTCGATTTTCCCTTACGTAGAGGTTTTGAAGTGGCTAATAGACCATACATATGGGAAGAAGTGCTTGATCAATGATGAGAATGGTGGGTGTGTCAAAGTATTCCTCCCGAAAGAGATCCAGAAGTACTACAAAATTAGAGACCCAGAGGAGCGGCTAAACATAGAATTCTTGGTGAAGTTCTATGAATTCCATGACACCAACCAGTTGATGGCCTTATGGTGGAAGGAGGACAAGAATTTTACCAATCGGAGAAATGGCTAGTATGGGACGGTTAACTTGAGGGAGCCATACATATATTTGATGGCTCTCATCTACCAATTGTATGGAGAGAAGGATTTCTCCAAGTTATCGGAAGCATGGATTCCCTTGGCATACAAAGTGGCAATTTTTGGAAGTAGTTTGAACTGGGGAGCGATAATTTCAAAACAATTGAGCATCTATGTACAACAAGATTAGAAGATGAAAGAAGGGGAAGCCACCGCTTTCCACATGGACTCATACTTTCTCGATGTTATCTATGTGAGAAATGTCTTCACCGACATTAATCTAAGCTGGCATGTTGTGGAGCTCCCTGTTCATGTTTATTTCATCATACTCTGGGAGAACAGGTACAAAACATCCTATGCACTCATTTGTGATGAATTCATCATTCGTATTCATTTTATTATATTTAAAGGGAATTCCCAAGATTATCCACAACAACCAAGAAAATGGCAACGAAAGTGGGCCACTGGTATTTGGATGAACACTCAACCTATATCATAGTGTTCGTCGCCACCGAAGCACCACATATACTACTCGCTCATGTCCCAGACTAGCTCATTGTGGGAGAAATATGCTATCACACTATCCTGAAAGGCTATAACACCACATTAGTCAAGGACAAGAAGTAGGCTTTTGTACCCTACAATTTCCATGTGGGGTTTTATCTGGTAAAGGACATTGTTGAAGCCAAATAATAAGGGTTGAGCCAACTTGAATTCAGGTTCCCGATAGGCTGATTTCCCAGGCAGGACCCTAAAGGCCTAGTCCTCCAAAATGCTTCATAGGTATCATCATGTTGGCCTTACACTCATGATAAGTTTAAGGATGAAATTTTCACAAAGTGCGCCCAGGAATGGGACGAGGTAATGCAAAGAATGGCCAACCCAAATATGACTAGGTTCAAGGCCATGAGCATGGATGGACAGGTGAATACAATAGAGCAGTCATCTCAAGAGGCCCTCAGAGCCAGAGAAGAAATCAAAGAGACAAAGACCACAGAGGCACATAGAATGGGATTACTCTTTCTAGAAGGGGCACAAAGAATCATTGATCAATTTCAAAATGACCCTGATTTGGTAGAAATGACGAGGATTCCCATTGATGACCCAATCGAAGGTCAAGGAGAGCCGATACAACTTGAAGAAATGACCGGGACAGAAAACCCTAAAGTTCCACCACCACGGATCAGATCACTAGAGGAAATTTCAACCCAACCTGAGATAGTGAGGACATCAGGAAGAAAAAGTGTACCAAATCCCTTGTTTGACTTGATAACCATCTATTATGATGAGGAGAGTTTGTAGGTGTCCCTGGTGACTCCAATGCAGATTATAGAGGAGAAATAATCTGAGAGAAAATTTACCCTAGGTTCCAATGCTCCAATTCAGAGCCTTCCGCAGAGTGAGAATGAAGTCAAAAATTCCTTAGACACTGAACTACTCGACATGTCAGGAACCCCAATGTACAACTCATGGCATGAGCTAGGATCGAGCGACCAAAAAGAGGAAATTCCACAACATGAAATCGACATTTCAACAATTGATTTTCAAGTAAGTATCGAACCTGCCCCTAGTTCCTTAGTTTTTCCGATACCTTACCAACCAATGAGAAATAAATGGAAGTCTATCCATTGGCACATATGGAAGAGGTTCAGGAACCCAAACTAGAACAAATACACACAGTCAGGAGCATGGTAAATACTCTAACTTGGCGAGAGAAACAAATTGCCGAACCTATTAATGAGGTCGTTGATATACAATCAATCGCCTATGACCGAAAGATAAAATCCATCATGAAGAGAACCAGTAAGAAAAGGAGTCTTACATTGGATATTTCTATTCTCATCACCACAAAGGAAAAACTGCTTAGCACAAAACACATCAAGACGTCTGAAATTATCGACAGAGGGATGGCTATCATAAATTCCACCCGGGATAGAGAAAGAAGAGATGAAAAGGTGCTAGTCATTGCGCTTAAGGATTTGGATCATCTGCGCCATTTGGAAACATATTATCAGGACTCTACACAAGCCACGGTGGTTTTTAGAAGTGAGTCCCAAGATTCCTATGACAAATTCACGAACGAACGAAACCTTTTCACTGCAGGAATAACTAACTTCCAAGAATACACCCTTATGGCTCTAGCGACCTGCAAGGACATGGAAAGGTGGTATGAGAAGGCTCACCAAGCAGTGGAAAGGATCAATTACATCAACGTGGTTCAAAAGGGTTGATATGCCGAAGAGAATGGCATTCAGGTGCTGAGGGACAACAACATAGATCAGATCAGGAAAGCAGTCGAATATTGGATGAAAATGGCCCAGGAACCTCAGTGAGAGATTCAGGAAAAATGGGTCGATTGCGATAGGATATGGGTAAAGATTAATCAAGAGATGAAAGACATCCACCTCCTAGAATTCGGCTCACCCGAATACTTTTTCGACTTGCATGAAATAGTCAAGAAACATGTAGAACAAGACTCAACATGGACTACAGAGATAGAAAAGGTGGCAAGCATGGAAACAAGACAAGTACAATAGTTCATCGAGCATCCGATCAAGGCTCGAGCAGTATTGTAGTGTTTAAGTGTCAAAATAGTCAATTATCGAGCACAGTTAGTAGAAGTAAAAGAAATCCTTTAGGCCCCGATGGACCAACATAGGTTCCCATATGCCAACACATGCGAGGAACTCTTCATCAAATGGTCAGAGTATGAGAAGAGTCGTCCACTTCGATGAAACTATTTGATGATTCTTAGAAGACAGAGAGATGGAAGCACCTTGTGGCGATGTTTTATTTTACCTAGCTTGCAATTTTGATAGCCATTTTTAGTTAATGATTATTTATAAATAAGAGGATTGACATTTTAGTAAAGGTCCATGGTTTTAGTAAAGACCCTCATTTTTGGAATTGTAAAGAACTATTTTTGAACTACCTTAATTAAGAAGTCTTGTTTAGGACCGGAGACAAACTTCTATTTTTCATCAAAGGCGTTGTGTGATTGGATTTGAGGAGGAATTACTTCCAACTTTATTTCATGAATGGATGTTGTAATGAGTAAGATTTTATGAATCTATTGATAAGTTATTTGTTTCAATATTTTTGTATTTCTTGTCTCTAATGATGAAAGCAAATCGTTGTGTTAAAGTGCGATTAATGCTAGAGCTAAGGAAACTATTTTTCTTGCCATCATTTTATTGCATGTATGTTTTCTTTTGATAATTGTATCTCAGTCAATAATTGAAATACCGGAAATTTAATGTGTTAGTACTAGGCTTGTCACAGGTGTGAATATATTTTTCGGCATGCTTGAGCACTAGGGTTATCCCAAGCTTAGCCTTCTTCAGTAGTTAAGAACCCCTCCTTTTATCATCTAGTTTATACTAGCACACATCTTCTAATCAGACCCATATAATAAGAGAAAATACAAAAAGAGAACGTTTAAAATGAAGGAGGAACTTTCATAAGAAGATATCTTGTCAATCACTACGTAAAGCACATTGATAAATCGGTCGGATCGCAAGATCTGGAGAACCATTCCACCATTAAACTATGCAGAGTCTAATTGGGCCTCCGTGGCAGGTTTGGTTCTTGTTGTTGAGTTAAAGGGATTTAGGACCCCTCAATAGAATTGGTACTAGAAGGAGGGCAGGTTGAATGAATGGCTAACAATATTTCTGATATAATATTTCACCCAACCTATATATTCAAAACAACTCACATGCATGGTTAGTCATTCTCAAGACAAACCACATACATTGAGTACTCCTGAAACGAGTAACTCACCCCAGAAAGAGGAAGAAAATTTGTTCCTTGAAATACCTTACACTCTTCCCCATGAGGAATTGAACTAGTTCAGAAGAATCACAAGATATTACACCCAAAAAATTGGATCATTACCCTTAGCTCTTTTACATCCCCATAGAAAAAAAGTAAGAATACCAACGGTCGACACCCCCAACCAAGTTTTTGTTCACACAATAGAAGACCTGATAGATTTTTACCTCTCCGAGATCGAACATCCCCTTAATCTAATTCTTGAAACACTAGCTGGTAACTACTCTAAACCCAATGATTTTGAATCTGACGAGGAAGGGTTTAACTCAGATCGATCAGCTTTGGGGTCGGATGAGATGGAGGATAACAATGATCATAATGAAGAAAGGGGAAACCCACCTCAAAATAATCAACCTTGGTTGGCCAAATATGCTCTAGAAATCCATGGACAAGTACATAACCTCCCCCGACATCTAGAAACGCTACTCCCTAAATTTGACCCTGAAACCTCAGGATTGCCTGAAGACCATATTAAAAAGTTCATACTAGCTATTAGAATCATGAATGTCCAACATGAAGACGTAGTATGCAGGATTTTCCCCTATACCTTTGAGAATTCAGCCTCCACGTGGTATTTTAACTTGCCTATAGGGTCCATAACTAGTTGGAAAAAGTTTCAAAAAGATGTGAGACTATATAAAATCCTTAGAAATTTGAATATTTTTACAAAAAAATCGCCCAACATTTTAAAGTTGGCATATGAAGGATTGGCAAGATTCACCAAGGTTTCTACATTTTAAAATAAATTTACATCCTTAAAATCATCCATGGTAGCATCCGACTCTTTCTATACCTACCATCAAGAGACACATTCCAAAAGAGACTGTCCACAATGGGTGCATGCCTTGAACTTGATGGCCAATCAGTTCCTAGACGAAGTTTCCCTTACCGAACAATCAAGCGAATCAACAATGAATATTTCGATCAAGAAGAAGTTGACCCGTCGGAAGAAACATCCATGTTGTTGTGGGATCCTAACTTGCCAATGCCTTTCGATGATATATTTTAGGTTCAAGAACCACCTACTGAGGCATTGGCTATGAAAATGCAAAGTAGGGGTCAACTGGTCTCAAATGACCTTACCATGGCCCAAACTTTGAGAGGAAAAAAAATAATCAATCACCCAAAAACAACTTTTGTCTCCCAAAAGGGCCCTATAAATAGCCATACACAGGAGTCACCCAAGATGGACTACAACATAGTAGAATATTTAAAAATATTGAAGGCTAATGTGTCGGTCATGGACATGTGTAGAATTTCCCAGAAAAGGGATTTTTTTCTACCAGCCTTGAAGTTAGTAGAAACCCCTATAACAAGCACTGACCAAGGGGAAAAATCATCTCCCACAGACCTAAATAATAAACCAAATGTGAACGCTTGCTTTGTAGATAAGAAAGGAAATCCTTTTGTCCCGCCGTTCCTCTTAACATTTGAATTCTTCAACATAAACCTCCATAATTGTTTAGTCGATTTAGGGGCATCCTCTAATGTCATGAGATTATCTATTTGCAAGAAATTAAACATAGTCCCTCTCAAAAGTGATAAACACATTATACAACTAGACATAAATAAGGTGAAAGTCATTGGAGAACTCAAGAATGTCATGATTAGAATGGCTACATACCCAAAATTTGTTCAAGTGATTGACATCACTATAGTGGATATACCACAAGCTTATGGGCTGCTATGCAAGATACCAGATATATAAAATATGCAGTACAGAGACGAAATGCTAGAAATAACAGAATAACAGTAAAATATCCAGCATAATCTTCACCATACACAGAAATGATATACGAAATAGCAACAGAAATAACACTTGAACAGAAATAGCACTTGATTCAGATAGCAATGTTCACAGGCCTCT
>ML786919.1:805695-816604 GCA_009831015.1 Picea engelmannii | reverse complement strand
GGAAGATCCTTCTAGAAGTGGAAGCTTCTATTAGGTCTTCTTACATCCGCCTTATTCTATTTTATTGAAAGGTCTTATTTAATATTGACCTTTATTACATCCGAATACATTAATCTACCTATGTGCGGGTTAGGACCTTAACATGCTACTTAGTCAAGATTGGTCCAAGAAGTTGAATGGATACTTTATCATGGATTGGGCTCAGCTCTGGTTTCCATTAAAAGGACACGAAAACATGATTATGATTGATAGGGAAAGGTATCTCAAAAATAATATCACCGATTTAGAATCCCTCAACGAACTCTTATCGACAAATTTCCCCGTGCTAGGCAACTACTCCTGCGATTCTGATTTCAGTAATTTCTCCCCTCTCTCATCTGATGTGCCTCTTACTCAAAAATCCGAAATGATTTTTCAAATAAATATACTGGTGTTACCCATGATTTTTGTCATCATGATGATGTATTGATGATGGTGTACTCAGGCTCTTCATAAGAACTTTCTCCTGAGAAAAGTTACTTTCTTCTCTTTCCAAAAATCTCATTTTTTAAGACTGTTCGCAGGCTGCTAGTATATTTGCCTGCAAGAATGCCTGATTCTTCCAGGCTGCCTTAAGCTAGGGTGTGAGAAGTTCGCACTGTGTTGAACTTATAGGGTGCGAACTCTTTCTAAAGCAAGGAAAAAGATTAATTCTCGATGCTTCTAGAAGGGAATATTCTAGAAGAATGAGATGGCATTCGAATGGTTATCCTAGTATTGGATTTCCTGATATTTTGGGATCATTCTTATCCAAGTAACTAATTCATTCTCTCTTATATATTGAGGTAATTCTCATGGAAAAGGTTAAGCAAGATTCATTGGAGAATTGGTGAAAGAATTGTATGAAGGACTGAAGCTACAGCAGCTTGGAGACTCCAGCAAGTTTATCTAAAGGAGTTGATATTCTTCATGCAAGTAAGAAAGTGTGTGTGTCGGAGCCAAGGGCCATTGAAAGGAAGTTTGCAACATCAAGGATCAGGTTGTAATCTTTACTTTCCATTAATATGATATAGTAGCATGTCCCTTTCCCATAAACCTATTTCCACTTTATTGTATAATTCCTTGATCATATACATAGATTGACTGTTGAATAGATTGTGCTTTCTTTACTTTGGTTGGTTTGTGTTGTCTTGGTCTTGACTGCACAAGAGCACTAGAGTGAATCAAGAGAAACAAAGACCATAGGAAGCGATAATAAGGTATGTTATTTGTTCTTGCCTCCTATTTAATTCAATGGTCAAAATCTAGGGAAAGAGTCATGTTCTGTCTTGCTTTGTTCTAGATCCAGGTGGATCTAGGGAGATCGGTTAGTGTCCACACCTACGGATTTATCCAATAACAAAATTGGCGACTCCGTTTGGGAGCAATCCCATTTTCTTTGTGGCTTTTGGTGTTTTTCTATGGCCATTTTCTCTAGTTTCACTTTTCTCCTGTCCTATCAATCTCTGAGTCTTCATGATATCCTGATAACAGTTTGACAAATGTTCTCGTCAGAGACAACAACCTGTATCTGAAATGTGAGTTGAGAGGGTAACCTTGGAATGTGATCGTCCAAGTCAAAGACGATTAAATTCATATCCATTGGGTCAATTCCACCAATAGCTTTCAACAGTGCCTTCTATTGTGCAGGACAAGTTTGAAGGACTTCAAGGGTTGACATCGCAGAAGGTGCTTGAGCCAGATCTTCAACAATGTTGTAGTTCTGGGTTGCACGAGCATGAGGATTGAAAGCTGATTTCCGAATGACGCCCTTAGGGGGGAGTCACAGAACTGTGTCGAGGCTCGGTCATTCGAGATGAAGAGGATCCTTAGTAGGTGGAGTCACTGGAGAGGGTTGTACCAAAGAATGGGGTAAATCATCAACCTTCTCCTTAGCTGGAGAATAATCTTTGGCTCGAGTCATGAGTGCAACATTGTTCTGCTTAGAATCACCAGTACACATCAAAACATAAGAAGTGGTAGAAGATGAGGGTTGGTCATGGATGACCAACTAAGAATGTTGTTGAGACGGGAAGGGTTGGGACAATACAGCTGGTGCAGATGGTTTTGGGGCTCCTTGAAGGAACTTAGTGACCTCGACATGTCGTGGACAATCCTTCATGTAGTGATCATCACCACAGATAAGGAAAGAGTATCGAGGTTTGTGCTTATCCTGGTCATCAACAGGAGTAGTTTTAGGTTGCTCTTCTTGAGTATTATTTTTTCCCTCCTTATTCTTGCCTCTCCCCTTTTTAGATTTTTTTTTACCAGCTGGGGTAGATTGGACAAAATTTACCTCAGAAGTTTTGCTGGTGGGTGTGGCAGGAGATGGAGCATTTTGAACATTAGAAGAAGCAGATTTAGGGTTTGTGCTTGAAGCGACATGTGATTGGGCTTGGGAAGTACCAATCACACCGTCAACTGCATGCGAGGCAGCTGGAGTAGTTGAAGTGTTGGAAGCATTAGGACGAGGTAAATCAGGTAATAAATCGTAAAGGGTTCCCGTTTGTAAATAAACGAGGTCAAGATACTGAGCATGACTTATATCCTGCTCTTTCGTGACAACGCCACCCATGGAAATGTCTTTACCAATTTCGTTCACAAATGATTTTGTAAACCATTCTACCAGTAACTGATCGGGGAGCTCAAGTTTAATGAGACGTCATCTTCTTCGCCACTCATGGATGTGATCAGATATATGAGTGCCTTTAGTCTGTTTAAAAGAAGTCAATATCTCGGTTCCTGTATCATAACGGATCGGTAATTGGTAATGCGTAAGGAAAGCCATAGCTAGAGTGTTGAAATTAGAGAAGAAACCACGTGGCAATTCAATATACCACTTCGCAGCAGAACCGGTAAGGCTTCGTTGAAAAAGACGTAAACGAATAGAGTCATCCATCAACGAGTTGGATGAACACCATAGGTGAAAAGTCATAACGTGATTATTTGGGTCCTCTCCCACTTTGTCGTCAAATTTAGGAATGTCTAAGGGAAGCTTGGTTGGGATAATAGGCCATTGGGGAGAGTGACGAATAGGATCATTTAAAATTCAAGACAAATCCAACAAATCCAAAGTAGCAAGAAAGGGCAACTGTCGATTCACTTGCGGGTACTGGTGGGTTTGGGGAGGAAGTCCTATCAGTAAACCAGTAGGACCATACGCAGTCTGCATATAATGTGAAGACCCAGGCATATTCGGTGGTGGATGGACAGGATAGTAACTCATCGGATTATACCCTGGAATAGGGGCTTGAGTTTGATCATTCGACCCCCAAATGGGATTAAACAAACCTGGATATGGTTGGCCCATGCTAGGGGGTGTCATGGACACAGCTAGAAAATGTTGCCCCCAGTCGATTGAGAAGGATTTTGTATCCGTTGATTCCAATACTGGGCCAAGGATGGAGGTATGTTCTACCCATAAGGCGGGGTTTTCCCTCCCATTGAAAGTGGTGTACCAATTGAGGGAAATGTTCCAATTGGCATTTGCCAACTAAGAGGGGGTTGAGTTATACTACCTTGATGAGATTGTCCACCAACTGGAAGCTGATAAGCTGGAGTGAATGACAGAATAGAACCACTAGGATTAGGATTGCCAGTAGAAGATGAAGAAAGTCCTGCAAAAGGAAATTGAGGGAGCATTGGAACAAAACTGGGAAGAAAGTGCCCAGAAGAAGAAGGACCACTAGGAGAGCTAGATGGTGTTTGTGCAGGAGTAGGAATGGTAGAATTCAACGCACGGTATCCAGGTGGTAGTGTCAGATTGATGTTGGGCGTGCGCGGTGTGTGTATGGGAGCAAGACTAACCGCAGGTAACCTGGTTGGAACACTCGTAGTAGCTGCAAGATGGGCCATTTCGGCAGGGACAGTAAAGTGATAAGCGGTAGTCAATGGTACTATCTTGAGATTAGAGATATCGAAAATCACAGGAGGATTAATTTCAGAAATCACAGATGAACCTAGACCAAAAAGGTCACATCAGAAAACACCTGTAGACCAAAAAGGATCTTGGCCTTCTATACCGGGAAAGGGTCCAGTCGGAGATCTGGAATACACAACAATTAAGTCTCCGAAAGAGTCATCTCGCATAAAACATCTCTCAGAATCGGGGTTAAGTCGAAAGTCCTCTCGAGTATTAGTAATTCAAAAATGTTCTAGAGAGTCAGTGCGTTCCACTTGTGGTGTGGTGACGACTGGGACTTCACTCTGTCGAGGAGATCCTTTAGGTGTGCTTGTGGGCAAGGGTTGAGAACCTTCCAGATGCTCTGGAGATAAACCTTGCATTCTACTTGAACAACGTGGAGGAGATATTGTAAACGAGTGAAAAACTTCACGAAGAAAATCCTATAGTCAACTTCGAGAAACAGACAACACGCGCTAGTAAACAAAATCTAGGAAGCAAAACCAAGCAAACAAGACCTTGTAATTTCGAAGCCACTAGTTGGTGATGAAATCCAACGTCGCAACAATGAGACGAGAAGGGGTAGGGATAGGGTGGAAAAGTTACGCTGACGACCTACTTAATGGACTTACACCCTGGTGCAAGCTCCCACACATAATCATGGGTATACCCTCCAAGGAGCCCGAGTGAGTTTGGTCAACGTCAATTCCAGGTACCGTGAAGACTGTCCCCTCCACAGTCACCTCAGGTAAGAACCTAGAGATAAAGGCCACTAAGGTCACCACCAACAACAATAAATCCTGGGGGAACAGTCGACAGTCTGATCCACACGCAAGAGAAGGGTATCTAGCCCGCAATCAACTCAAAAGGATTCCACTCATCATTGTGGGTATACCTCTGAGTGATCCCTATAATACGTGCAATCTCTACACTGATATCAACAAAGCAGGGTGAGTAACTCTGCCAATATCAATGCGACCTAGTGTTTGATCCTTGTGTGAGAAGGGATTCCCAGGACAAGATGTTGCAAATGGAATTTAACACTCTCTAACACAAGATGCTATTGTGTGTTTTGTGCTTTTGGAGAGTGTATCTCTCTTCCTACTCCAAAGCACTAGCCTAGATAAATGTTGGTGTAATAGAGCCCTAGAAAAGAGTTACTAGATAAATTTTATAATTACACAGTGTTATTAAGAGCTGTTGTTTACTCAAAGGAAACGGAAGTGAAACTTATGTTGTATGACTCTGACCCAACAATGCAAGGATGAGAATGAAATTTATCACTTTTCGTTCAATGAATCCTATGTATGGGAAAGAGATAAAGTTTTCCAGATCAACCTTGAACTACAATGCAAAATTTCCTTTAAAATGCAAATGCAAACAATCACTTATCAAATGACAATTCTCTATTGAGTCTTTTTCAAACACTTCAACAATTTCAATAATTTGATTTTCAATGTTTTTTCTAAAACGAAAAGAATTTTTTGAAAGAAAAACTTTTTTTTCACTTTTCAAAAAGGACCCACACTATGACAGTGAGAGTACAGAAAATCAAAAACCAAATGAACGAGCAATGATAAACACCCAATCCACTCTTTCAACGAAAATAGAAATAAAGAGAAAATTAATTTAGTCTTTTCAAATGAAAAAGAAAATGATCTTTCAAACCAATAATCAAATGAGAAAAACCAAGCACTCAACTTTCAACCAATCACTGGTTCTTAACTAATCAAACACACTCAGATTCTGAAGTCAGAGAGAATGGTTTTGCCAAGAAAAGTCAAGAAATGAAAGTCAAGACACAAATGACCAGAAAAGCCTTGAAATTCTAAGACTGTTCATGCACGCAAACGAAGACAAGAAGAACATCAATCCATGGTCCAAAAAAACTCTTATGAGGCAATCAAACTGATCTGGGCAGTTAAAAATGCCAAAACTCAAATCCAAATTTTTGAAAAATTGAGTTAGTAGGCAGGCAATATTACACAGTGCGAGAATCACTGATTCTCGCAGGTGACCCTTGAGAAGGGTGCGAGAACCTCGCACTGAAACCTAAAGGCAGAGTGCAAACTCTACCTATTCTCACTGGTTGTAATGAAGTACAGTGTGAGAATGTCTGAACATAATCAAAAGTTTGGAAAATGAAGCAAAATTACCCGATGAATCTCTTTTCCTTATTAGCACTGACGATCTTTGGTATGGGGATATCATTATCTATCTCCAAACCCAGACTTTCCAGCCTACTCTGTCTAGTACTGAATGACGTCGCATACACTATCAAGCTCATCAATACATTATCCTCGGGGATACTCTTTACCATCAGGGAATTGACTCTATTTTTCGACGTTGTCTAACGTTCGACGAAGCTGAGAAAGCTCTGAATGACTGCCATTTCGGAGAATGTGGTGGTCATATGTCTGGGTATGCTACTACCCAGAAGATCTTACGCGCAGGGTATTTTTGACCTTCTTTGTTTAACGACTACATTATTGTCGTTCAGAAATGCCATGCCTGCCAGACCTACAATCAGAAAATTTGGTCACATCCTGCTCCTCTTCACCCTGTGGTCTCAGTTGGTCCCTTTGCGAAATGGGGCATCGATTTCATGACATGTCACCCTCACTTGTCTGGGGGGCATGGTTACATTATTGTAGCCATTGATTATTTTATTAAATGGGCCGAGGCGATGCCGACATTTGACAACACTGGAAAGACCGCAACCTTGTTTCTTTTTAATCACGTCATAGCTCGTTTTGGTGTTCCCCAAGCTATTGTCACTAATCACGGTAGCCAATTTAGGAATTTTATGATGTCTGAACTTAATGAAAATTTGGGTCTTTGCCATGATAACTCAATGCCCTATTATCCACAATCTAATGGCTAGGTCGAAGCGATCAACAAAGTTCTTATAACTATGCTTCGACGGATGATAGGGATTCATAAAACAAGTTGGCATGCAATGTTGTTTTCGACATTGTGGGAGTACCGGACATCTGTCAAGTCTGCTACTGGGTTTACACCTTTTCAGTTAGTCTATGGTGTGGAAGCTATTCTCCCTATCGAATGCAAGATACCGTCTTTGAAACTAGCTGTTGAACTCCTACCCAACACTTCTGCTGAAGAAGAACGTCTATTGTATCTTATGCGATTAGACGAAACTCGACGTGACGCCACTCTAGTAATAGAATCCCAGAAGAAACGTGTCAAGGCCCAATATGACAAACATGTCAAGCCTCATGTTTTCTCTGAAGGTGATCTTGTTCTTCTCTATGAACAGGATCGAGATGTGTTAGGAGCTGGGAAATTTGAACCCATGTGGCTAGGTCCTTATATCATTCGACGAGTTTTGGAGAAAGGAGCATATGAGTTGGTAGATTACAATGGTATCCCTTTGAGTGAACCCAGGAATGGGTTGTACTTGAAGAAGTACTATGCATAAATCATCTGTGCACAAGTACTTGTATTTTAATGCATCATACGTTTTGTGTGTTACTATAGTTTTCTTTTGTCGTTATCTGGTCTCTGCCCTTATGTGACATTGTGTTTGATTTCCATATGTCAGAGTCTTCGCTACCCTATATTGGCTTCGCTGATGGCGCTAGCTGTAGTACTCAGAACCTTGCTTCTACTACGTGGGCAATCTATGCCCCAACAAATGAACTTGTATCTTTACGAGGTGTGTGCCTCGACCGTGTGACCAACAACATTGCAGAGTATAGTGTCGTTATTGAATTATTGGTTGATGCTATCTCACTCGAAATTCATCATTTGATTGTGTGACTTGACTCACATCTTGTAGTACTACAGTTAAGTAATATCTACTCTATTCGAAGTCCTACTTTGTTACGGGTGTATTTGCGAATTCGCCTCTTGGAACGTTATTTTGATCACATTGAATATCAACATATTCCTAGATGTCTAAATACATTAACAGATGCATTGGCTAATTATGTATTGGACAGACATTTCAATCATTTATAAATCAATCACATTAATATTCACACAATATAAGGTAAACCGGTAGAAGACGTCTATATATATAACGATATAAAAGAGTTTTTTACAAAAAAAAATTGTCCGAAGACCAAAATGTCAAAATCTAAATCTCATAGCTTCTACAAAGTGATGTCATGGATGACATTCATGGTAACACATGACTGCCCTAGCAACCCTACAGAGCAGTCGACTCATAGATGTTGATACCCCTACAGTATGACGCTGATCGCATCGTGGAACCTCTTCCAAAGTCATGTCTGGAATGTCTGCAGTCAGGCCCTCTAGATTTTGTTCCACCACTTGATAATCCTTAGCATACTGTGGTGATGCCGCTACCTCTCCTCGTCGCTGGATGGGAGAAGTGCCAGGAGGTCTGTAAGGTCCAACATCTATGTTATCAACAAACGATTTTGCATTAGTCTTTGGACGAACGTTTAAAACAAAAACATTTGAATATGATAAAAATTCACAAAAACATTTGAAAAGAAAAAAATGTGTGTACTTCTTACCAAGGTCCCCCCACTGAGTATCCTCTGGCAATAACAAATCCGGATCTCCTCGGAAATCCAGCCCAGCATAAGCATAGTCATCAACCATCAACATCTGTGGTTGAATCTAGTCAAAGAAAGTATCATTATATTCGATAATCGGTTCTGCTATGTGTCAGGCCATGAGCCGACACCATCTCAGCATCCACGGATTCCTGGGATCCGGTAAATTCCACTCCATATGTAGCCTCAGTAATGGGACCCACTCAAGGAAGAAGGATACCAGCAAATATCCGTACCCGAATTGCTTCAGGTCACCTCGCCTACATTTGGTCAATTACTTTTTTATACTGCAAAGCACAACATCTACCTAGTTGAACACTCGAGGCTCAGTACACTCAATAGCATACTGGAAGTAACTCTGTAACGCCATGTGAGGAGTAGAACTCCTACCCATCTGAGCTATAGTGAAAAGGATAGTACGGAGGGTCAAGTCTCGTACCCCCCAGATAGCTACTTTTCCTTTCTTTCTCTCAACCTCGGGTATGCAGTGTAAATTGTTGTACTCACTCATCTTTAGCCCACCACCTCTACTACCAGTCAGACTCACATAGTACCCCCGCTGTGACAAACCAGTCAAAAATTAAATGTCCTCAATGTCTAAGGACAGTGTGTGGACCCCCACATGAAACACCTGCTGATCAGGGTCCCACATACGCACCAGGTACTCTAATAGTCTGATTTGGGCCCTCATGCCCGGGATGCGAAAATACTTCAAGAGCCCATAGTATCTCAAAGCAGCTATAGTAGGTGGATGATTTTCGGCCATTGCATTTTCTTCTTCATGTTCTCTTTCATGCCATTCAAGCACCATGTTGATGGCCAATTATCTGCATAAGAGACACAACAAGAAGATTAGCAACTATTTTCATGAATCCATTCTTTTTCATTGGCTAAATTTAAAAAAAAAAAATTGATATTTTCGGTTCTCACAGGTGCCCTGTGTGCAGAGTGAGAGAACCTCGCAGGTGGCCTTAGGCTCACCTGCGAGAACACCTCATTCTCGCAGGCCCCGTATAGCCTGCCTGCGAGAATGGCAGCGTGCATGTAGGGCTTGGAAAATCCACTTAAAAATGGAAATTTAACCAATGAAGTTACAAAATTAAACCATGAAAGTGTTAAGGACGAAGAGCCTACCTCGCTGTCACAGACGGCTCGTTGAATGGTCTCTCGTAGCTCTTGCAATCTAACACCGAACTTGGAGGGTAAAAGAGGGGTTTTTTGAGCTCAATAGTGGAAATGTAAAAATGATGTGGTAAAAAGAGTATTTACTCCTTTTATTTACTTTTACTATATCATTTTGGTTTTTTATGATTATTTATCGATTAAACCCTAATCCCTAATGTCATGTTGAGTGTAACTCTTGTAGGCGTGATGACTTTGATGATCAAATACAGGGATACGGACATGTTTTTCTTTGTTATCGCGTGTTTTTGATTGTTTTTTATGGTTTTTATATAAAAACCTCGAGCGTGGTCTTTGTCCATTCTTGCGCTCGTAGATACATGAGAACACGATCGAGCATACTTTTATCACTTTTTCGGGCTCAACAAGGTTATACGAAAAAGGAACCCCCCTGGAGTCCTCTTTAAGCTCTTTTCAGACTCTCTAAACATGAAAAGATCATCGAGCGACCTTGCTATTTTCACGCTCGATAAAGTATTTGAAGTAAGTGTCTGGTGAGTGATAATTTATCTCTTTTTTCGGTCTTGTCTAGACTATTTTACGAAAAATGAACTGAGAGAGTTCTCTTTTAAGTGTTTTTCCAAACTCTATAATCTTGAAAAACCTTCGAGTTTTCTATCTCTGGACTCATTAAACAAACATTGATAGACCTGTGATGGGTCCAAACCACTCCTTCTTAGGGTTCGTTAAACATACTCCAAGGGACTCGTCCAAAGGATGAGCTTACATAAACAAGCATATGTTATCCTCCTTAAGCTTGCGTAAAAATAAAGAGGTACTCGCCAGAAATGGTGGGGGAAAATTTGGGAAAGGGATATGTTTTCATCTTAGTATTAATTGGCAGTAAGTGTCGCTCTTGAACATGACACCCCCTATTCATCATTTGAAGTTGGTTTGGGAAATCCATTTGTCTCTCATTCGCTTGATTATAAGGTCATTCCTTGTGTCATTTTTGAGTCAATGCTGCCAAATCATTGGTCGTGTCGTTCATATGTTCAAGAGAAGTCCATATAAAACCTATATTGAGTCGGCCATCTGCAGTTATCCATTCTCTCCATGTTGACCTTCCCTATGTCCAGTCCAATTCACATCATACTCTGTTTCACCTTCAAAATCTATTACTCATTTCGTGTCATTGATGGGGGATACATCAAGGCCCTCCTGTGATGAGTTTTGTTCCGTCGACTTCAGCTCATTATCCAGAATCAAGACTTAGAAATTATTTGGTACCTTGGAGCTTGCATGCCTCAATGGCAGGTTT
>ML786919.1:784967-802576 GCA_009831015.1 Picea engelmannii | reverse complement strand
GGCCTCAAGAGCCTTCCATTGGAGAAGGAAGGGACCCAAGTCCCCTTTCCCCTTTGTGTACCTCTGGATTTCACTAATCAGATCAGCCTATCTATTGGTGAACTTGTTCCATTGTCACTTGTATTTAGTTTTTTGTTTTTATGATCATGTTGTTATTTATTTCTTGTTTAATTCTTGTTCATACCTTTACTATTTTCTTTCTAACCTTTTGCATTACAGCTGTCATGCCTATCAGAGCCCAAGTAGGCATGTAAGTGCTCGTTTTTTGCTCACTCATTGACGAAAAGAGCACGAACACCGAGATCTAAAGAATTATGACACTCGTATTATTCAATGCACAATCTCGTTAAAACATGGAGTAAAACCCTTCTAACAGAAGCTCCGAAAGTACCACCCATATCTGGAACCCCTCATGTGCCATCAGTTAAAGAAATTACTAGATGTTAAAATTATCTTTTAGGTTAGACACTCTGCATAAGTAGAAAATTCGGTTCCTGTTAGGAAAAATTATGGGGAGATCTGCCTATGTGTGGATTTCAAAAACCTCAACAAAGCATCAAAAAAGGATAATTACCCAATCCCGCCAATGGAACAAATCTTTCATACTGTGTCTAGTTATGAGATTTTCTCCCTGCTAGATGGTTTTTCAAGTTAAAACCATGTTCTAGTTTTAGAGGAAGACCAATTGAAAACTACCTTCTGAACCAAGTGGGGAACCTTTTCTTATAAACGCATTCCCTTTGGGTTAATTAATGCAGGGGCAACCTTTCTGAGGGCCAAGGACGTATCTTTTCAGGGATCGATCAACAAGTGTGTAGTAGTATATTTGGACGACGTAACTATGTATTGAAATAATAGAGAAGATCACATCCAACATCTAACCTAGATTTTTGAAAGGTGTAGAAAATACAATATATCCTTAAACCCTAAGAAAACTATCTTTGGTGTTGAGGAAGGAAAAGTACTAGGTTATATTATATCTCAAGCAGGAATTCACATAGACCTGGAATGAATTAAGGCAATAGCTCAACTTCCCTTACCCCACAACAAAAAGGCTATGCAATCCTTCTTTGGAAAAATCAATTTTGTGAGGAAGTTCACCCCTGATTTCGTTGAAACTATCAAACCCTTAAAAAAAATGATCCGCAAGGATGTTGAATTTAAGTGGGATGATGAATGAAAAAATTATTTTAGCAATATTAAGACTGCAATATCTCAAAATCCAATGTTGTGAAGTCCCGACTTTAGCAAATATTTTTTCCTCTATACTTTTTCCTCCGACCAATATTTAGCTACAGTATTAACTCAGACGGATGATGAAAAAAATGAGGCACCAGTCCCATTTATGAGCACTAATATGAAAGTGGTCGAACTAAATTACCCTGCTATAGACAAACAAGATTATGTGGTATACAAAGTAGTGAAACATTTCAGGTCTTACATCTTAAAAAATAACACCAAAGTCATTGTGCCTCATCCCACAGTACGATCCATATTCACTCAACATGAGATGGGGGAAAGAAGAGAAAATTGGATGGTAGTTGTCCAAGAATTTGATCTAGATATAAAACCTACCAAACTCGTTAAGGGATAGGGATTGTGTAAATTGGTTGTTGAAGACCAAGACCAAGTAAATGAAGACTCCATGTGGGAGAATGAATTGGCATTATGGTGTAGTGAAGCTTTATATGTTCCCCTAGGGAAGGAGTCTTGGTATGGTAAACTAACTTATTTCTTGCATCACAGGACTTTCCCAGAAAACCTAAACCCTAAGGAAAGGAGAGCTCTCATACTAAAATCGACACAATATCGCCTCATAAATTCAATTCTCTTCTGCATGAATTATGATGAGGTACTTTTGAGATGTCTCAAACATAAAGACACAAACAAGGTTCTGAAGGAGCTCCATGATGGTCCTGTAGGTGGACACTTTGCAGGGAATACCATCGCTCACAAGATACTGAGAGCTAGCTATTATTGGCCTACTCTATTTAGAGACACTCACACATATGCTAGAAAATGTAAAACTTGTCAAATGAGCATGGGGAGGGAAAAGAGAGAAGTTGTCCCACTCCAACATGTGGCCATATCCATACCATTCGAGAAATGGGGGCTAGATGTCATAGGAGATATTACCCCAAGTTATTCAAAAAAACATAGATACATACTGATCGCTATGAACTATTTCACGAAGTGGGCAAAGGCCATCCCTCTCACTCATGTAAATGAAAAGGTGGTAATCCAATTCATAGAACAACCACTGATCATAAGGTTCGGTATGCCTTCTATCCTTGTTTTTGATAATTCCACATAATTTTTTTCCACCCTATTAATAGATTTTTCTCTAGACAAAGGAATCATAATAAGATACTCTGCAAACTACTATCCATAGGGGAATGGAGTGGCAAAATCAACTAATAAGAACCTAGTGAGGATATTGAAGAAAACAGTTGTATAAAATAAGAGGAATTGGCATAGTTCACTTCATAATTCCTTATGAGATGATAGAGTAACACCCAAGGAATCTATGGGGAACTCCCCATACTTTCTGGTATATGGACAAGAATCCATTCTCCCGAACGATCTATATCTTCCGTCTCTTCAGCTTGCTCAGGGTTCTAGAGGACAACCCTCATCAGTTATTCAACAAAGGATTGATACCCTCCTCATGATGGAAGAAGAAAGGGAGAAAGAAAAATCAAATTCCATCACTCATCAACAGATAGTTAAAAGGTGGTTTGACAAGCACAAGGACAAAGAGAAGAATTTTGAAGTAGGAGACTTAGTCCTGAAATGGGATAGGGAAAATGAACCAAAGGGAAAACATTCAAAGTTTCAGAATCTATGACTCAAAACTTTTTAGGTAGACAAGAATCTTGGGGAAAGCACATATCAGTTGCAAAATCCGAGGGGGGAACTTGACACCCTCCCGGTGAATGGCCAAGCCCTAAAACAATATTTCTGTTAAAAAACAAAAAATGTGTGTGTGTTTTCATGTTATTTTATTTTTAGGTAGGATGATTGCAGAGTCCTTTATTTCTATTTTTCTTTTTGTGGTATTTTTGTGAATTAAATTTGTGTTCATCAAGGCATCAGTTGACCTTAATCAATGCAGCATAGAAAACTCTGTTCCTGACTCATTCTTACATGCAACACAAGAAATGTTGGGCAAACTGCGATTTTCTTAAAGAGTTATGTATCTAACCTTTGCAAATAAACAACTTTGGAAAGTGATGAAGTGTTTGTCTGGTGGTCTGGTAAAACCTAAAGGGAAATATGGTAAGTTGGAAAGGACCACATGTGCCTCAAGAAAAATCTAGAAAAAATTTCATCTTAACCATCTCATCTTGCATATAACATATGTCTTCCTCTCCCACTCGCTTAGGGCATCTCTGTCAAAAATAGATCAATTATATCATATGAGAAATAAGTAGAGGAGGATATGTAGATAACTCCGTTAGGGCTATGGACTCTCACTGGCATTGGAGCAAGGTCTATGACATCGGGGTGACTCCGCTGGAGCTATGGACGCTCGCTGGCAGTGGAGAGACACTAGAGAAAATGAATGATGGTAACTAAAAGGCCTCATTCCAGTGAATGTTTTACTCATTTCTTGTCACAAGGGGGCATGGGTTATGGTCAAAAGGAATGAAGGTGGCATAAAGTTTGAAACCCCATAGGCGGGCCTTGATTCACGAACGGAGGGAATTTTAAATGCAAGGATAGAAGAGACTCTAATGAAAACAAAACCAGTTAGGTTCTTAACCATATTTTGCATCAGCTAAGCCCAAGGAAGGAACAAATATTTGACTTTTTCCCAATAAGTCTCCATTTGTTGAGCGCTCAACACACTGTAAAAGCCTTATGAAATTTTATCACTTTTTGGGTACCACTTGTTTTCTTTTACTATCTAAATGGATTTCACTTTGGGGAATGATTTATGTCTATTTTTTTTTCATGACTCTTATCAATAAATTCAAGTTTGTTTGAACTTATGAAACCTTGTGTCTAAAATAACTTGACATCCGAGATAAGAATCAACAACTAACATTGCACCTAATGTGCTTATGTTCGGCGTTGGGAAACTTCAAGTAGGTAAAGTGGCCACACATTTACACTAATTGTTGATTGTTGATGCATCATTGGCTTCGGTGGAAGGTAGAGTTGGTTTGTGTAAGATATTCTCTAGGAAAATTTAGGAGATAGTTGATCCCCTTCGGCATCGGAAAAATACAGGAAGGATAGACATTAACAAAGGTTGTAAAGAAATCACTGATAATTGATGATCGATGTGCTTTATCAGGGTGGGGGAAATATAGAAAGGTTAAAAGAATTATTTTTTTCTGTGATAAACATATCGTCGATATTTCATCCCCGATACACTTTCGGTTGCAGGAATTTTCGAGAGAGTCGATCCGAGAGCACTTTGGTAGGTTTATCGTCGATTTTCGATCCTTGATACTTTTCGGCATCGAAAAGATGGGATTGGTTTTTAGAATGTATATCTTAAAGAATGTCCTGATTCCGATTGACATGAGTAAATGAAGTCATCAGTCTCGAGTGCCACGTGTCTTTATCATGTAAGGGTTTCATATGACCTAGTTTCATCCCGAGTCATATTAAGGTTATGTGGGTCCTAGTCACACCTCCTAGTCATATTTTCCATGTCAACTCTGTATGGCAAGATTGATCAACGTCGGAGCTGTTGCAAGAAGATATCAACAAAAAGTGTTCGAAGCAGAATCCTGACCCCCGACTCACCAACTGGACTAGTGAAACGATGGGATGTTTCCAGCATAAGATACAATTGGATTCTGACATTTAATAAACCAGTTAATGCTTCATCTCGCATTTTTTTCTATCTCGTGCACTGATTTAAAAACTGCAATTTGAAACTATTGATAGGACACATTACAACCCATGCCCACACAGTCAACCTGTGATGAATTTGATTTTAAACATCTTTGAAGATCTGGCGGAATATTTAATGAAACTACACTCATAACCCAAATTGAATGGCTGATGTGACAAGGTAAGTTCATCCCTGTTTAAATCTATAGAACGATTTTGAACAAATTCATTATGCACACAAGTTTGAATTCTAGAGCATCTGAAGGAGCAAAGAGAGCATCTTGAGACTGTGTTGATCCCCAGATTATCAAAACCAAGTTAAACAAGCTGCAGAGGTATGTGTTCAAGTTTCTCAATTCGGCGGTCGTGGTTTATATATATACATATGATCTCTTACATGGATTCTAACTATGTTTTAGCTGTAGGTAAAATGGTCCGAGAGCACCCAATCTAAAATAAGCTGAAACAGGTGAAGGTTCTTCTCCGGGGACCATGAGGTAGTTGGAGTACGCTCCGAGGGTGGATCTTGTCATTAAAACAACAACTAAGAAATCCTTTGTCCATCCTTTTGTATTTATTGATATAGAATAAATCACTGGATCCAAAGTAATTCTCCCATAGTGGGGGGGAATTTTCAACAGAATCAGCTAGGAAGAATACCCGAAGTGTATCCCACACAACAACTCAGACATAAGGAAGCTCGATGACTAGGTGTTCCCAAACATCTGACAGTCATATTTACACATGGTATCTAGCAGAACCCCGGTTTTCCCTTTCATAGAGGTTTTGAAGTGGCTAATTGACCTTACAGATGGGAAAAAGTACTTGATCAATGATGAGAATGGAGGGTGTGTCATATTTTTCATCCCGAAAGAGGTCCAAAAGTACTACAAAATCAGAGACCCAGAGGAGCGGCTAAACACGGACTTCGTGGTGAAGTTCTATGAATTCCATGACACCAATTGGTTGATGGCCTCATGGTGGAAGGAGGAAAACAAGTTTACCAAATGGAGCAATGGATGGTATGGGACGATTAACATGAAGGAGCCATACATCTATTTGATTGCGCTCATCTTTCGACTGTATGGAGAGAAGGAGTGCCCCAAGTTTTCAGAAGCATGGATTCCCTTGGCATACACAGTGGCAATTTTCAGAAGTAGTTTCAACTGGGGAGTGATAATTTCCAAACAATTGATAATATGTGTACAACAGGCTTATATGATGAAAGAAGGCGAAGAACATTATTTCCACATGTCATTGTACTTTATCGATGTTATCTGTGCATGAAATTTCTTCTCCGGCATGAATCTAACATGGCATGTTGTAGAGCTCCCTGTTCACATTTATTTCAGCATACTCTGGGAGAAAAGGTAAACAAAATCCTACTCACTCATTTTCGATGAATTCATCACTCGTATTCATTTTATTATATTTAAAAGGGAATTCCCAATATTATCCGCAACAACCAAGAAAATGGTAAAAAAAGTGGGTCACTGGTATTTAGATGAACACTCAACCTATATCAGAGTGTTCGGGGCCATCAGAGTGCCACATCTACTACTCGTTCATGTCTAAAACCACCTCATTGTGGGAGAAATTTGTTATCAAACTATCCTGTAGGGCTATAACACCATATTAGTCAAGGACAAGAAGCGGGATTTCATACCCTACAGTTTCCATGTGGGTTTTTATCTGGTAAAGGACACTGCACAAGCCAAACAAGAAGGGCTGAGCCAATTTGAATTTAGGGTTTCGATAGGTCAATTCCAAAAGAACGATCCTAAATGCCTAGTCCTCCAACATGCTTCACAGGTATCATCATGTTGGCCTTACACTCATGATAAGTTTGAGGATGAAATTTTCACAGAGTGCGTTGAGGACTATGACGAGGTAGTATAGAGAATGGCCAACCCAAATATGACCAGGTTCAAGGGCATGTGCATGGATGAACATGTGGAGAAAATGGAGCAGTCGACTCAAGAGGCCCTCAGATCCAGGGAAGAAATCAAAGTGGCATAGACCACAAAGGCATAGAGAAGGGGATTACTCTTGCTAGAAGGGGCACAAAGAATCATTGATCAGTTGCAAAATTACCACGATCTAGTAGAAATGATGAGGATTACCACTGATGACCCAATTGAAGTCCAAGGAGAGCTAAGTGGCCTAAAGTCGATACAACTTGAAGAAATCACCGGCCTAGAAAACCTTGAAGTCCCACCACCACAGATCATATCACTAGGGTAAATTTCAACCCATCCTGAGATAGTGAGGACATTAGGAAGAACAAGTGTACCAAATCCCTTGTTCAACTTGATAACCATCTATGATGGGGAGATTTCATAGGTGTACTTGATGACTCCAGTGAAAATTATAGAGGAGAAATAACATGAGAGAGCATCTAGCCTAGGTCCCAATGCTCCAATTCAAATCCTTCCACTAAGAGAGAATGAGGTCAAAATCACCTTAGACACTAAGCTACTCGACGTGCCGAGAACCCCAATGGATAGCTCAAGGGATGAACTAGGATCGGGTGGCCAAAAAGAGTAAATTCCACAACAAGAAATCGACATTTCAATAGTCGATTGTCAAGTAAGTACCGAACCTGCCCCTGGTTCCTCAGTTTTGGCTGATACCTTACTAGCTAATGAGAAACAAAAGTAATTCGATCCATCGAGACATATGGAAGAGGTTCATGAACCCAACCTCGAACAGATACACACAGTCAGGGGCCTGGGAAATACTCTAACTTGGGGAGAGAAATAAATCCTCAAACTTGTTGATGAGGTCATAAATATACAAGCAATCGCCTATGACCAAAAGAGAAAATCCATCATGAAGAGAACCACTAAGAAAAGGAGGCTTACATTGGATAGTTCGATTCTCATCACCATAGAGGAAAAACTACTTAGCACAGAACACACCAAGATGTCTGAACTAATTGGCACATGGTTGGCTATCACAGATTCCACCTTGGATAGAGAAAGAAGATATGAAAAGGAGTTGGCAATTACACTTAAGGAGTTGGAGCATCTATGCCATTTTTCATGATACTATCACGACTCCACAGAAGCCATGGTGTTTTTGAGAAGTGAGTTCCAATATTCCTATGATAAATTCACGAATGAACGTCATCATTTTCACTACAGGAATAGTCGACTTCCAAGAAGACACCATTATGGTGCTAGAGACCTGGAAGGACATGGAAAGGTGGTATGCGAAGGCTCACCAAGTAGTGGAAAGGATCGATTACATAAACACGGTTCAAAAGGGCTGAGACACCGAAGAGCATGACATTCAGGTGCTGAGGGACAACAACATAGATTGGATCAAAAAAGAGGACTAATACTGGGTGAAAATGGCCCAGGAACCTCAGTGGGATATTCAGGAAAAATGGGCTGATTGCGATAGGAGCTGGGTAAATATTAATCAGGAGATGAAAGACATTGGCCTCTTAGAATTCGTCTCACCCGAAGACTTTGTCGACTTGCATGAGATAGTCAAGAAGCATGTAGAACAAGAATCGACATGAACTACAGAGATAGAAAAGGTGGTGAGCATGGTGCCTGGTCAAGTATAACAATTCATGGAGTATCTGATCAAGGCTCGAGCAGTATTGCAGTGGTTAAGTGTCAAAATAGTCAAGTATTGAGCACTGGCAGTAGAAGTAAAATAAATCCTTTCGGTCTTGATGGACCAACATAGGTTCCCATATGCTAACACATACGAGGAAAACTTCATCAAATGGTCAGAGTATGAGAAGAGTCATCCACTTCAGTGAAACTATTTGATGATTCTTAAAAGACAGAGAGATGGAAGCGCCATGTGGCGATGTTTTGTTTTACTTAGTTTGCATTTTTTATGGTTATTTTTAGTTAATGATTCGTTATAAATAAGATGATTTACCTTTTAGTAAAGTTCGATGGTTTTAGCAAAGACCCTCATTTTTGGAATTGTAAAGAACTATTTGCAAACTACGTTAATTGAGAAGTCTTGTTTAGGACTGGAGACAAACTTGTTTTCTTCATCAAAGGAATTGTGTGATTGGATTTGTGGAGGAATTACTTCCAACTTTATTTCATGAATTGATGTTGTAATAAGTAAGAGTTTCTGAATCTATTGATAAGTTAGATATTTCAATATTTTTGTACTTATTGTCTTTGATGATGAAAGAAAATCATTGTGTTAAAGTGTGATTAATGCTAGAGCTAAAAAAACTATTTTTCTTGCCATCCTTTTATTGCATGTATGTTTTCTTTCGATAATTGTATCTCAATCAATAATTGAAATAACAACAAGTTAATGTATTGGTACTAGTCTTGTCCCATGTGTGAATATCTTTGTCTTCATGCTTGAGCACTAGGTTTATCCCAAGCTCAGCCTTCTTCAATAGTTAAGAACCCCTCCTTTTATCAACTTGTTTATAGCAGCACACATCTTCTAATCAGACCCATCTAATAAGAGAAAATACAAAAAGAGATCGTTTAAATTGAAGGAGGAACTTTCATAAGAAGATATAATGTCAATCAATACATAAATCCCATCGATAAATTGGTCAGATCACAATATTTGGAGAACCATTCTACCATTAAATGCTGCAGAGTCTAATTGGGCCTCTGTGGCAGGTTTGGTTCCTGTTGTTGAGTTAAATGGATTTAGGACCCCTCAACAAGTCGCTCGGCTATATTTTCATGTTTGAGGAGTTTGAAAAAATATTAAAGGGGACTCCAGGGGGGTTCCTTTTTTGTATTTCCATTACGAGTCCAAAAAAGTGATAAACTTTTACTCGATTTCATTCTCATAGTTTTATGAGTGTGATAAATAATAAATACCATGCTCGGTGTTTTTTACTGAAAAAACCTAAAAGCATATATACATTATATGAGTTTGAAAAAACACGCAAAAACAACCAAAAAATGGGTGATCCATATCAAAATTCCAGTCGCCAGACCTCTATCCTGCAATATTGACACTTTGAAAAGTTCATTAGGTTTTTAACATAGGTGCAAAATATTAAAAAAATAATTTAATTTTAATTTAAAAATGGTAAAAATAGGTTAAATAGGTGAAAACAAGTTCATTTTACCATTGCATTTGTATTTTCACCAAACTAGTGCCAAAACCCCTCATTTTCCTCTAATATTCAATTGACAATTCTGGAGCGCTCCATGGAATATTTCTCGAGCCATTTCCTTGAGGTAGGTGCTCTTCCTCCCCTCTTTCTTTATATATATATATTTTTTAGTTTTAATGTTAAATTTTGAGTTTATGGGTGAATTTTCAAAGGAGAGAGCACCTCCAGATCATCGCAGGCTCTCCATATCAAGCACTGTGACGATCTAGGATCGTTAAAGAGGGTTCACTGCTAGGGTGCAAAGACATCACACTGTGGTAAAATTGGCCCCTGCGATGACCACAACTCAAAAAAAAAAGAGAGAAAGAACTAGGGAAACTCCCAATTTTGGATTTCTAATGAACTAATTCATCTTTAATTGTTGTTTGGTAGAAGTTCCATTCATCATGCTCAAATGGTGGGAAAGAGAGCATGAAGAGGAATATTACAATATTGATAATGGTCCCACCACTGTCATGGCACTCCAGGAGTGCGGCTTGCTTAATTTTTTTAAGTGCAGGGCATGAAGGCCCAATTAGTTCTATTGGATCACTCAGTCCGAATGTGGGATGTAAACAAACAAGCCTTTCATGTCGGGGTTCATACACTCACTCTAGAGATTGATGACATCTATTTTTTGACTGGATTATCTCATCGTGGGTCTTGGGTGTCACTATCGGGAAAAAGAGGAGGAGGTGAACCAATGGATTATTATGTAGAACATTATTGTGCAACTGGTACAGAGAAACATAGTGGAAAGGTTTCCATAAAGGATGTTGAGGATTTATCTTTGAGAACCATTCTCTATACTATTACTCATGTGGCAGGGAGTGTAGCTCCACACATGGCCTTGCAGAGCCATTTTCAGTATGTTATCGAGTGCATGGAGCCCCGAGTTTTCAATTGGTGTGAGGGCCTCCTCAAAAATATGAAGAAACAATTAAGAAAGTGCAGGACTGGTGGATTGCAACAATTTGGACATGGATCCATTTTGGTATCCCTTTTCCTAGAGAGGGTCCCAGTTTTGTGCCTACAGTATGTGGATTGGGGTGTACCCAATCCACAAGATCCTAATATGAAGAGATGAGTAGACTTGATGGCACACCATGGTGGCATGCCAACCGTTACATATGGTCATGTCTTCTTCCAGTCGTTGAGAAATCAACTCATCATGATTGAGGATTATGCATATTCCGGGATGAATTTCCATGGTGATCCCAAATTGGCACTACCCGATGGTTCACACTGGGGAGAGATAGGTAAAAAAAACTTTTTCATTATATGTTGTTTTTGGTATTTTAATTATGAATTTTTTGTGTTATGTATTTGAGACTAATCAAGAGCTCTCAAAATGTAGATGTGGCACCTTTCAAGCCTCTAGGATCATCTCTTATCCAAAGGCATGGAGATATAGGCATAGTGGTAGTTTGAGGGGTAGCATCTAAGGATCTCGAGGAGATCAAACACAAACTCAAGGGGTTGACTATGGATATCCATGACATCACTGTGGATGAGATACCTTGATGTTACCAACACCATACTATTGGAATTTCAACATCCATTGGTTGACTAATCCATCATGTATCACGGGAAGTGGTTTGTTATCATGAGAAACATCCATGATGCATATGTATATATGAAGCTATGTGCTTCAACATTTTGGTCTTAGGACACACTTTTTTGTAACTTTTGACGTTATAATACAAAACTTATACTTTATTAATTGTCTTTATGTGTGTGTTTGGATTTATAAATGGCACAAATTTCTATCTAAAACATTATTTTCTAATGCATCTGTTAATGTGTTTAGATATCTAGGAATGTGTTGATATTCAATGTAATCAAAATTTCTTTCCAAGAGGCGAATTCTCAAGTATACCCGTAATAGTGTAGGAATTCAAAGGGAATAAATGTTTCTTAATTGTAGCACCATGAGTTGAGAATCAAGGCATACAATTAGATGACATATGCCAAATGAAATGCATCAATTAATAACCCAATAACCGCACTATATTCCAAAATATTATTAGTTTCATGAACAAGGAAAATACCGTGTAGACTGATCAACTCGTCCGTAGGTGCATAGATTTCCCATGCAACAAACGCTAGATTTTGAGTATTGTGACTAGAACCATCAACAAACCCAATATAGAGTAGCAATAACATTGACATCTAGAAACCGAGGACAAGGCAAGGTAAGCAGTTTGAGGGAAGAAAAAGAAACGACAAAAATCACACTAGAGTATGATACATTAAAGTACAAATCACTCATGCAAAAATATTTTAATCATAGTACTTCTTTAGGTAATGCCCATTTTTGGCTTCACCCAAAGGAATTCCATCGTAATAAACCATCTTGTAAGCCCCTTTCCCTAACACTCGTTTAACGATATAAGTGCCACACCACATGGGTTTGAATTTACATGCCCCCAACAAATCACAATCTTGGTCATACAGAAGAATGAAATCACCTTCAGAAAAAAAAATGAGGTTTAACATGTTTTTCATATTGAACCTTGACACGTTTCTTCTCGGTTTCTATTACTAATGCAACATCATGATGAGTCTTGTCTAATTGCATTAAATACAAGAGACGTTCTTCTTCAACTGTGGTGTTGGGGAGAAGTTTGACAAATAGTTTCAAATATGGGATTTCACATTCAATCGGAAAAATGACTTCGATACCATACACTAATTGGAAAGGCGTGAACCCTGTAGCATATTTAACTGACGTTCAATAGGCCCATAATGCCGAAAAAAGAATTGTGTGCCAACTTGACTTGTAAATCCCTATCATCCGTCAAAGCATAGTAGTTAAAACTTTGTTGATTGCTTCAAATTGGCCATTGGCCTATGAATAATAAGGGATTGATTTTTCATGTTGTTATAACCTTATAATTCATAGGTTCATCTGGTGACTGGAAAATTTTCACTCTGGATGTATTTTGGCTTGCAAATAATATTTCATTTCTGCAAATTATTTTCAAGAAAAAGAAAAGAAAATTCATGATTTTGATGTTGAGTTGTGTTTCCTAAAACCATGGTGAAAAAAGAAAGGGAAGAAGTAGAAAAAACCCACAAAAATCACTAAACCTAAGTCTTTGCTGCTTTCACGCCTGGAGAATAAAGAACGCGCTAAGATCGACAGTCGACCTAACGATGCATAGATCAACGGCTGACAATGGATTCATGACCCCCTCGACCATTATTCTTTAATGGTGGGGGGGGGGTCTGGAAGGGTAATTAACAAGTTCACACAGATCTATGGTCATCCTGACAGTGCGTAGATGGACGATCTATAAGCAATTTCGGACACCCTCGAATGTTCTTCCTTTAATGGTGGGGGGGGGGGTCTAGAATGAGGCAGTTTTCCTGGCGGGCCCTATCCAAACATGTCATCAATCCATTGCATCAGACCTCCTCTACACCATACCACTTTCTTCTTACCACCCTTGCAACTGACCACCATACTAGAATACCACCTTTCCCCAAAAACCGCTTTTTCCCAATTTTTTAAAAAAATTGCCATTTTTTTCCTGTTCATCATATCATCTTCCGAAGCTGATTTCGGGCAAAGGAAAATGAATTTTTAAAAATAGAGAGAGGTTTTTCTCCATAACGGTCTGAATAACAAAAAAATCTCTCAGGTTTTTCAAAGGTGGCACGAGAATGGATAATCGAAGCCATCATCGAGCCCCATTATTCTCGTTTTTCATTTTTCTATTACAGTGTTGATTTTGTGGGAGCTGTTTCGGCGAGATGGAGGCGAATTTGGCGAAACAAAAGGAGTTTTTTGTCCATAACATGCCCATATAAAATAAAAACCTTCATTTTTTTCCCAGATGTCAACATTGAAGAGAAAAAAATGTCTAAGTGGACCTCTTTTTTGCAGACATTCGGCCTGTCTTTCATGGCGGACAATTCCAAATTTTTGGGGATTTGTTGTTATTTTTGGCCAAGGTGGCTGAATCTGAATTCATAAAATTGAGGGGGGATCTCTCCTCTTTATTGATGTGATTTTAATGTAAAATTTGGTTGATTCTTGTGGCCTAGGAAGGTGGTTTTCTGTAATATTTTTCAAATTCATCAGCAATGAAAGGGAATTTTTCACGGGATTCTTGCGTGTTGATGATTGGTGAAGTCTTATTTCTTGTTCAAATGTGATTATACTCAGTCATCATTATGTTTTATTTATCTTATTTTTAAAAGGAGATTTAGCACAAAATTTATCTTTGATACTCTGTGTCAAGCTTTTAAAATATTAATGTTTTCTTCCGATATTACAATGACGAAATTTTTCAATGCTTTGTTATTGTGATTGACCATATCCTCTACTTATTTTGTACACCTCTTTACTTTAAAAGGATCAAACATTTGCATTAACTTTCCCTGTGGAAATACCTTGTAATATGCATTTGATTTCAAACTTGTCATAGACCCCATAGCCCAATGGGATTCTAAAGCAGTTTTTTCAGCCAAACACCTCAAATCTAAAATCCAAACTCTGAAGTCATCAGCTAGCCTAATATCCTATTCTAAACAAATCTAAATTTGACAGAGAGATCCCTCTCTAAGTATTGGAGGGATAGATCCCTAACTCGAAGTGGTTTTGATGTTACAGAGTGCTAATAGAATGGCGACTCCACTGGGGAACTTTCTCCAGTAGTGCACTTCAAGTTCTAGATCTGATCACTGATGGTGGACAGTGACCAGACACTAGAAGGCTGAGATCATTCACCTGGTGACTCCAATATGCTCCAGATAGTTCCAACTCAAAGACTCCACTGGAGGAAGAACTTGAAGCATGACCAAGAAGCCTAGAAAAACTAGGTACTCAATCTCAAATTACATTCATGATATTATTGGTTTCATCTGCAATTACTTTATCTCTTATCATGATCCTGGTCTAGAGTATATTGTTGAAATCCAGGATGATCATTTTCAACTTGAAGAGCCTCAAAGGATTGAGCCCATTCCCATAGCTCTGGTACACACTCAAATACCTATAGGAAGCCTTGATAGACATAAGCCTCTTGCCTTATTTCCTATAGATGTAAAAATCTCTAATACATATGTAAAAATTCCAGATTCACAGGTTAAAATTCCATCTTGTTCTAAGCTCCTTTCCTTACCTCCTATACCTGTGAAAGTCCCAGACATATACAAGCCTCTGGTTTTGCCTTCTGTCCTCCATGACCTCCCTACAAATTATACCAATAATATACCCAGGTTTGATGGAAAGAATGCCAATATCACTGCTGAAAAACACATCCAGAGGTTTGAAGATTTCCTTGACCTTTATGAGGTTGAATATGACGATGTCTATATCAGGATGTTTGCCCCATCTTTGCACGGTGAAGTAAAAAATTGGTTTAAAATTCTTCCAAATACTAGCATTAGCAATTTCCAACAGTTTGTAAAACATTTCTTAGATCAATGGGTGATCATGAGAAATGTTTTTCTCATCCTAGAAGAATATGACCATTTGAAAAGGCGACCAGGGGAGATGGTACCTCAATTTTCAGCAAGATTCAATAAGGTATATCCTGCAATGCCTGCTGATATAAGGCCACCCCCGGGATCAGCTCACTTGCATTACCCTAATGCCTTCAACCCTAAGATGGAATTCCAATTAAGAGAAAGGAACACTGTGACACTTGAAGAAATGAAAAACATTGCAGTTGATGTGGAGGCCCACTTGCTGATCAAAAGGTCAAAGGTAAAGAACAAAGAAAAGGAGCAACTGAAATATTCAAAAGCTAAACTGGACATTCTAGCCAGCGCCATGGAAGAAATGTTACATAGGATTAGCATAGGAGAAGAACTTGATGTTCAAAGACATCATGTTTCATTGATTTTAGAGAAAGAAAAGGTCAATGTTCCCAAACATTTTGCAGCTCACACTTGGTACCATGGTTTGGATAATGATTATTTCATGTATTCAATTCATGACTTAGTAAAAGATGAAGCTCCATATCAACTTGAAAAGGAACAACCAACTAACATGATGTGCATGTTTGATGAAAATCCTTACTTGGATAATCTACCCAAGTGTGATCAGTATGATGATGAGCATGAGGCTGAAATAGATGTGGTATGTTCAAAGCAATCAACAACATGTCGTTGGTAGGAAGAATATCAGTTACAACTCATATATGACAATCAATATGCACAAGGAAATTATGACAGCAATGATCAAAGTGCAGAAAATCTCAGAGTAAGTGGAAACACTCTTCCCTTATGTTTCTCATGTTTTCAATTTCTGAAAAGAAACTCTAGGAAAGTTGTAAATAACGAAGACACAAAATTTTCTGATGAGTCAGTAGAGGATGTCATTTATGACATGGGTGTTATCACTGAAATTTCGTCTGCACATGGCGACAAGAACTCAGCATCGTCAAAACAGGAATGAAGTCATTCATGGCATAGAATTAATTCCACAACATTGCAAAAGGGTCAAAAACTTTACAAAGTAACCAAAAATTGAAGGGCGCTTTACAGAATCTGGGTGCACGTGCATATGCATGGAACAACAACGTACAATGCGTGCATACACGCATGATGCGCGACTGTTGGGCAAAAAACCCGCGCACCTGCTAAATGACGCATTTATTGAAATTGGTCGGCCTCCCAACCACTAATGGATCAGCTCCCAAGTTGATTTGACATCAAATCTGAGCTGAATCTGCATGGTAGGATGGTCAAAGACCTAATTGAGCCCTAAAGAGCCCCTTTTCACACCTCAAAGGAGTTACATAATCACCCAATGCCATGCTATAAAAAGCCATGAAGAAACATCATTTTCTCAAGGAATTTCATGTATTGTTATGCTGCTAAGATTGTTAAGGACTCACTCTTTGACAATAACAGATTGGCGACCATACTGGGGAGAAGGTATCAAGTCCTCCCTCATTTGGGTTTATTTTGCTTTCCTTTTGCTTTCATTAACTTGCAAGTACAAAAACCGGCCTCTGTCGACTTGCTAAACAGTCAATTCACAAGAGAATTGAGAGAAATCCACGCGGATTTTTCTTCTCGACTGTTTGTCATAGGCGCGCGGGTATTCCACCCCACAGACGCACAACATGCATGCATGCGCCTGTTTAACCATCTCTCTCTACGCGCATGCGCTTTCTGTTCCAATTTAGATAGCGCCCATGCGCGCTGTGCGCCTATGTATGAACCAGTGGGTGCGCATTTGATCTTAATTTCACATTGTAAGTTCTTGGATGTGGGGAAAATCATTTTCCTTCTTAATAATGAGGATATGCATGCTCTAAATACTGCACCACTTAGACCCCTCAACTTATAAAGGGGATAGTCAAACAAACATAGGCACTTAGGTGGATAAAAATCATTTTCCCTTATTTTGCTTTTTTTTCCATGTGGATGGCTTGCTTTGATTTATAATCTAAGTTGGACAATCATACTTAATCACACCTAATTCACATTTGGGACTAGAAGTTGAAAGTAAAAATCTTGAGTATGCTCTTCTCTTGCACCACCAAGCGATCTTGAGAACCAGAAAAGGATTGCGAAAACGATCTCATCTCCCTTAAACAAAAATTTCAAAACTTTTAGGAGAGGACAAAGGCCCTTTTGGGACCCCTCTTAGTTTCATTTTTCAAACATATCTTAAATTTGTAAG
>ML786919.1:727490-769502 GCA_009831015.1 Picea engelmannii | reverse complement strand
GTGAACATTGCTATCTGATTCAAAGTGCTATTTCTGTTGCTATTTCGTATATCATTTCTGTGTATTGTGAATATTATGCTGGATATTTTACTGTTATTCTGTCATTTCTAGCATTTCGTTTATGTTCTGCATATTTTATATATTTGGTATCTTGCACTACACTAGCTTACCACATTGGTTACACCGACGGCGCCAGCCGTTGGACACAAAATCTCGCTTTGACTGCTTGGGCTCTCTACACCCCTTCACATGAAATGCTACATTCAGGCGGCATATGTTTGGGACCAGCAACCAACAACCAAGCCGAATACACTGCTGTCATGGGCCTCCTAACCAATGCCCAGCATCATCATATTCATCACCTTAGCGTCTTCCGCGACTCACAACTAGTCGTTCTCTAGCTCAACAATGTATACCGTGTACGCGACCCGTGCCTCTTTCTCAAATACCTGCAGGTTATATTATTATCTCGACATTTTGATTCCATTACATTTACACATATTCCAAGACAATTGAATCAAACAACAGATGAAATAGCTAACATGGTTTTAGATTGGCATATATCACATCAAGCTACACATACATAAACATCTCATACATCCTGTCACAGCATATAGATAGAATAGACCTCATCATCATCAATAAAAAATACATGTAAAAAACATCAGGATATCACAAAATATGTATACTCATATATATATATATATATATCAAGGCCTCCCCGGCCATCCAAATGTTTACATACAAAAATACATATGCCCGCAGGCCAGTACCACATCTCGATACAAAAATCGGCTCACCAGCCTATCAAAAAGGTATACAACATCCGTATCATACATCAGGGTGCCTCTACCGCACCCCCACCTGCTCCTCCCTCAGGAGGAGGTGGTGGCCCACCACCACCTGCCCCAAGTGGTGGTGGTGGAACACCTGCAGGACCCTCCTGCCCCGGCGACAGGCGTCCACTAGTCATAGCGATGAGCACAGCTGCTCGTCGCACTATCCCCCGCCATGGTGGCGGTAATCCAATGCACTGCTCCAGGAATCCCTCATCCTGGATACAGATCCACATGCCCTCTGGCACGTCCTGTAACACCGTCTCCAACTGACGACGTATATCATCAACATCTACTCTCGCTGCCGCCGGAGGAGCATGTGATGGCCCCGCACCAGGGTCATCGTATCGGTGCCTCCTCGCTGGTCTCTTGGGCTCTGCTGGTCGCCCCGCGGCCTCATCCCGCCGACGCATCCCTCCACGCGGCGGTCTCTCCAGCTCTCGCTGAATCGACGCTCTATACAACTCCACCTCGCACCCGTGAGGGGCCGAATCTACACATGCACAAAGCAACAAACAACAGATCGTATCAGTGTCTATACATCATACATATGAACTGATATATCAAAATCTAACATAAATCAAAACATACAAATACACAACATACCTCGATGGTCAAAAACCTCCCCTGGAGGCAACATCATGTCCGGGTCCCCCCGGAAGTCAACCCCAGCATAGGGGTACTGGAGTATGACCTGCGGCATCTGTCACCATATCTGCGCCGCCTGCGCCGTAAAATAATGGCCACCTTCGCCACCACCGTGGCGAACCAAAACTGATGACCACCGCCTCAAGCGCGGCTCTCGTACCCCTGGCGCCTCTAGTAGCACCCTCGAGCGCAGCATCGGTACCCTCTCCAAGAAATAGGCTACCAGGATCGAGCCGAACGCAAACTCCCCGCTACCTGTGGATCGACATCGATCCAACTGCGCGATCATCCGCGCGTGCAGCGTAATCCCCCATGCAAAGTACTCACGACCCACCACCACCCTCTCCATCACTAGCAGCTGGCCACCACTGATCCATTGGGTCGCTAGTGACCCATACACGCACACAATCATCGCCGCAATGCAACGATGCAACAGGGAATCCAAACCACTGATACTCACTACAGTCCCAGACATGTAGTTCTCGCCTGAGAAATACCACTCGGTGACCTATGAAAAAGATGTATCCCTCGGTAGCACAGGCTCTGCCAGCAATGGTGTTCCCTGGAAGGGGAGCCCAGTCAAGAAATATATATCCTCCACCGCAGTGAAGGGGATCTTCTCTCCTCGCACGAGAAAGCAGTGCAGATCTGGGCTCCACATCCGGAGCAGGAACTGGAGTAAGTACTCCTGTGCCCGTATCAACGGGCACTCAAAAAACTTTAGCAACCCACTGGTTGCTAAAGTCGCTCGAACCGTCGGCCCTGCATTGGCCACAACATATCGCAACTGCGACCAGTCTCGCTCACGCCACCGCACATCCATGGTCACTGCTAGCCACCTGCACACAGCACAGAGTCCTATATCAGCTTATGCAAACATCCAATGCATCAAAAAGACTCATTTTTTACCCTTCAACCTTGCCTCTTAGGCGCGGTTTTACCACCCACAGGTGCGCACACATGCGCACCTGTTCACTATACAGGCGCGCACGTATGCACGCCTGTTTTTCTCACAGGCATGCTCGTGAGCGCACCTGTCAAACCCACAGGCGCGCGCTAGGGCGCGCCTGTCAAACCCACAGGCATGCTCTGGAGCATGCCTGTTCACCCCACAGGTGCGCACTTATGTGCGCCTGTACACCTCACAAGTGCACCCCTAGGGCGCGCCTTAATTTCCCCCTCATGCGCACCAATGCACATTTATTCAGTGGATAGGTGCACACGTATGCACACCTTCCACTGAATCGCCCGTGCATGTGGGCCCACACACTCCCAAAAAACCTCTCTAAACCCCTGTACGGCCCCCCGTACCTACCTGCCCAAAAATTGGAAACCTATTTCTATGCAGGATGATCAGACCACTAACCTGACACTCGCACACCGTCAATCGGATACCCCGTGCTCCCTGAAACTCCAAATCTCCTCTGCAATCTGCTCGTCCAATCACTTTAGCAGCAGGTACAAATGAGGTGGAAATGTAGGCCCTACAGCTATATATAGGCCTTTTGCCAAACTTCCACTTAACATTCTGGGAGCCCACGGTGTCCATTTTTCAAACCGTCTTCAGCCACGGGATCAGTATCCCGCCGCCTACATCACGGCCATCCCTGAGTCACTTTTCGTCCTGGGCCCCCGGGGTGCCTATTTTCCATATCATGGTCAGGTACGCATGCGCATAGTCACATTTGTCAAATACATGCTCATATCTTTGATTCCCTTCAGATATCATTCACTTTGGGTATTTGGTTGTTCTGTGCACAGGTACTTGATCATCAGTCTCCGACCTCATCCCTTCAGGTATATATATTCATCACTGGCATGTAGTCTCTCCTGTTGTATTGCATTTGCATTTCCAGCCACACCCTCTGATATTGGCCTTTAGGATACCCATTCCCGGCTCTGCAGTACTCACACCTCCCTTTGTATCTTCAGTACTGTAACCCGGTAGCATTCTCACCCACATGAGTTGTCCCATTCATAGCACCTTTTGGCACTTTTTGACACTCATGATGTTTTTCATTACCCTTTAGGGATGGGAGTCCCGATAGTCTTTCATCATGTTGCATATCAACCACATACTCCTTCTCCTCATTTTGCTAGCTTTCCCACCTGGACTCCCAGATCACCACTTTATGGTTCTATTCTATTTTACCTGCATCCTCGCAGGATCATGAACCCTCCCTATCTTCCATCATCAGTTTGCCCACCTGCGAACCTATCTTCGTTTCACCTACCTCATATAGAAACTCACCAATGGGGCCCCCACCCTCCATCATTTTTCCAAGAAATTTCTGCCCTCCCTGGGGCACTCATTTCACACTGGGGCACCCGTTTCTGTATTTGTACATTTTTCCCAAAATTATTCATTATTTATTGTACAAACGCCTTTATTTCTAGTCATTACATTTTCTTTTGTCATCACCGTTGGCGACTTGCTTTCTTTTTTGGCCACACGCAACCCATGTCACCCTTGGTTGGAGCATTACTTATCATCTACCCTTGTCGGCATCGTCCATATCTTCAGAGTACTTTCCAGGTCACTTGCCTCTACCCTCTGAATTTGTTCACCTTGTCCCGCCTCTGGCACAACTTCTCCTCGGTCTTGGCATCCCTCTGACACTCGACCTTGTCACACGATTGCGGCCATGAATTATATCATACACACTCCAACCAAGGGCAGTCTTGAGTCTTCCCACTTCTTGACTTCGTCCATGTACCTCTGCCACTTCCTCACCTCAGTAGATGCCACGAAGCCATTTTCTTCTGGGAGTCGCGTCCCCCTTTTGTTGACATCAGCACACTTTTCCAGAAGGGTGACAGTATCTTGATTCTCATTTTTTATTCAAGGAGAAATCTCGAACAGCACAGGGGGAAACACCATAGCCCCCTGCTGTCGTTGGCCCCTGTAACATTCGACACCAACACTTTCTCATGTTATGATGGGTCTTACTTTGCGACTATTGCAGTTATTATTGTCATCATTTGCCGAAGACCTCTGAACTTGGTAGGGCCATCAATGCCCGCATCATCGTCGCTGCTTATTACCGCGATCATTGCCTATTGTTTCGAGTATGTTCCTTTGCAGGTTGTCTTTTGCCTTTATCATTACCGCCCCCGAGGGCGCTGCAGTTGTCTACACCAACACTTCAGTCATCATTGGTCAGAGTTACATAACACGAGCATGGGGCATGCCCGCCTCGTTTGTACACAGTTGTATATTGTTACGCACCTTCTGGAAGGTCGGGTTCTACCAGTTCCTTTCTTCTCCAAAGGATTTCTCTACATGGTCTCACTATTGCTTTCTCTTACAACACCATTCTCAGTAAAAGAAACATTGATGGATTTTGGCTATACGTATGCTCCTAACCTCATCCATCAGGGGGCATCTGTTATCACTAAAATTTCGTCCGCACATGGAGACAAGAACTCAGCATCGTCAAAACAGGAATGAAGTCATTTATGGCATAGTATTAATTCCACAGCATTGCAAAAGGGTCAAAAACTTTACAAAGTAACCAAAAATTGAAGGGTGCTTTACAGAATCTGGGTACGCGCGCATATGCGCGGAACAACAACGTACAACACACGCATACGCGCACGATGCGCGACTGTTGGGCGAAAAACCCATGCACCTGCTAAATGGCGCATTTATTGAAATTGGTCGGCCTCCCAACCAGTAATGGATCAGCTCCCAAGTCGATTTGACATCAAATCTGAGCTGAATCCGCATGGTAGGCTGGTCAAAGACCTAATTGAGCCCTAAAGAGCCCCTTTTCACACCTCAAAGGAGTTACATAATCACCCAATGCCATGCTATAAAAAGCCATGAAGAAACATCATTTTCTCAAGGAATTTCATGTATTGTTATGCTGCTAAGATTGTTAAGGACTCACTCTTTGACAATAACACATTGGCACCATTTCATAGAGCCATGCACCTATCCATTTAGGGAATGTGCTTGGAGTTCTTTCACCATCATTCTCATTTTATTATTGTAAGGAGAGCAATTTTGTGAGGGCCTCAAGAGACTTCCTTTGGAGGAAGAAGGAACCACAGTTCCCTTTCTTCATTGTGCTTTGGATTTCATCAATTGATCAGCCTAAAAACATTGGTGATATTGATCTTTTGTGTTTATTATTTCTTTTTCCATATGCTCATAGCTTTAGTTTGTTTTAGTTTAATTCTTTTTTATTGTTTTATTTTGTTTTCTCTAACCCTTTCCACTACAGCTGTCATGCTCTACAAGACCCAACAGGGCATGTAAGCACCCTTTATTTGCTCACAAGGTGACGAATTGGGTGCAAACAATGGGATCCTTTTTAGACCCAAAATCACAGTCACTAATTTCCCTTGATTTTCAAAGTCCAGATGTAAGTCCAGAACTCGAAACAAGATTTGAATCAGTGGAATGTAAGTTTGTACCATTAGATTATAATTCATTTCAAATTTTGAAGGAGGAAAGTGCAGAATTTTTTTAGGAAAATGCAAACTGCCTACCCCTATGTTTTGCCTCACTTTTGAGAAAACATTGCAAGTAGATTGTAAACAGTAATAAAGAGGAATATTATAATGCATCAGTTGAAGAGAACAAGGATGATCCAGAAGCTGATCCAAAAGTATAGCTCCTGAATCTTTTTGAAGTCCAAATCTCAGATGAAATCTCGAAGCCTGAGACAGGGGATGAGTTGATCCATTTTGATTCACTGCCTTTATGTTTTAATTCTTTTTAGATTTTGAGAGGGAACCTTGGCTAGATTTTGGTTGAGGATCACAATGTAAGCCATGAAATGCCAACAGAACAAATTCCACAGTCATCTGAAATATTTTATGACCCTATCGTTGATATGCTAGATGGATTTTGTTTTCAAAGTTAGTTTTCATTTACTCCCAATGATTTCAAAAATTGTTATGATATGGATATGATTAGACAATCAACTACAACCGTGTGTTCAATAGAAGTATCATTTCACAATGCATCAGAAAGGTTGAAGTCATGTCAGGAAGTGCATAAGGATGCAAATAACATAACTACAACATCAAATCATGATGTTGAGTTGGTTGAATTTAAATATCCAGTAATAAGTCAAGTCTATCTTGATCTAGTGGTTATTTATATGGAGAAATCTTTCAATATGGGATCCTTTTCCATTTCTAGTATTTTTTCTATTGTCCAGGTTTATCAAATCTTTTGTGGTGAAGACCAGGCTGGAAATTACTCTCAAGCACGATTAACAGACTTATTTTGGAGTTCTGTCAAAGACAATGGAAGAACAGAGTTATTAGATCAATTGTTGGATTGGATGCATTGGAAATTTTCCATTACCTAGCTGAGAAGTGATTGTAGTAGGGTAGGTAGGAGAATGTGAATAAGCTCAACATTCTGAGCATCTCTTTTTCAGTAGTGTTCATTTTAAATACCTAAATAGGTACAGGTTGCGAAATAAGATTTTGGGATCAACCCAATGAATAAAGCATCGGTCTTCACGTTCAGAGTTCAGTGGTTCTTGATACCTCCCAAAAGAGTTTCCATCCCCAGGTGGAGCTGCTATTATAACCCTATAATTCATAGGATCATCTGGTGACTGGAAAATTTTCACTCTAGATGTATTTTGGATTGCAAATAATATTTCATTTCTGCAAATTATTTTCAAGAAAAAAGAAAATAAAATTCATGATTTTGATGTTGAGTTGTGTTTCCTAACCCCATGGTGAAAAAAGAAATGGAAGAAGCACAAAAAACCCACAAAAATCACTAAACCTATGTTTTTGCTGCATTCGTGCTTGGAGAATAAAGAACGTGCTTAGATCGACGATCGACCTAGCGGCGCATAGATCAACGGCTTACAATGGATTCCAAACCCCCTCGACCATTCTAATTTTAACGGTGGGGTGGGGGGGGGGGCTGGAATGGTAATCAAAAAGTTCACACAGATCTATGTTCATCTTGACAGCCTATAGATGGATGTTCTACAAGCGATTCTGGACCCCTTCGAACGTTCTTCCTTTAACGGTGGGGGGGGGGGGTCCGGAATGAGGCGGTTTTCCCGGTGGGCCCTGTCCCAACATGTCATCAATACATTGCATCAAACATAATCCACTCCATACCACTTACTACTTACCACCCTTCCAACTTAACACCATACCAAAATACCACCTTTCCCCAAAAACCTCTTTTTCCCAATTTTTTAAAACAACCACCCATTTTTTACATGTTCAACATATCATCTTCCAAAGCTAATTCCAAGAAAACGAAAATGAATTTTTAAAAAATGAGAGAGGTTTTTCTCTGTGACGGGTGGAAGAACAAAAACCTCTCTCATTTTTTTTACAGTTTCCATGAGCATGGATAATCAAATCCATCATCGAGCCCCATTATTCCAGTTTTTCATTTTTCTGTTATAGTCCTGATTTTGCGGGAGCTGTTTCGGTGAATTGGAGGAAAATTTGGCAAAACCAAAGGAGGTTTTTGTCCATCACATGACCATATACAATAAAATCCTTCAATAGTTTCCCAAGTATCAGCATTGAATAGAAAATAATGTCTGAGTGGACCCCTTTTTTGCAGAAATTTGGCCCGTATTTCATGGCGGACAGTTCCAGATTTTTGGGGATTTGTTGCTATTTTTGGCCGAAGTGGTTGAATCAGAATTCATAAACTTTAGGGGGGATCTCTCGTATTTATTTATGTGATTTTAATGTAAAATTTTGTTGATTCTTGTGGCCCAGGGATGTGGTTCTCTGTAATATTTTTCAAATTCATCAGCAATGAAAGGGACTTTTTCACAGGATTCCTGCGTGTTGACGATTGGTGAAGTTTTCTTTCTTCGTCAAATGTGATTCTACTCAGTCATCATTGTGTTTTCTTTCTCTAATTTTTAAAAGGAGATTTAGCACATAATTTATCTCTGATACTCTGTGTAGATATTTTAAAATCTTAATGTTTTCTTCTGATATTACAATGACGAAATTATTCAATGCTTTGTTATTGTGATTGGCCATCTCCTCTGCTTCTGCTGTACACTTCTTTACTTTAAAAGGATCCAATTTTTTCATTAACTTTCCGTATGGAAATATCTTGTAATCTGCGTTTGATTTCAAACTTGTCACAGACCCCATAGCCCAATGGGATTCTAAAGTAGACTTTTCATCCAAATACCTCAAATCTAAAATCCAAACTCTGAACTCATCAGCTAGCCTAATATCCTATTCTAAACAAATCTAAATTTGACAGAGAGATCCCTCTCTGAGTCTTGGAGGACTAGATCCCTGACTCTAAGTGGTTTTGATGTTACAGAGTGCTAACACATGCCGTAAACCCAACTTCTCAGTAATCTCATGCATCATAAAATTACGAAAATGGGTGCCATGATCGGTGATGATGGCTTGAGGGACACCAAACCTAGTGATGATATGATTGAATATAAATAGTGTTGTAGTTTTCCCGGTGTTATCAAATGTAGGCATCGCCTCGGCCCATTTAGTGAAATAATCCACAACTACAATGATGTATCCATGCCCCCCAACTGAGTGAGGGTTACATGTCATGAAGTCAATGCCCCATTTAGTAAATGGACCAACATAAACTACAGGATAGAGAGGAGTAGGATGAGATTGAATCTTATTATTATAGGTTTGACAAGCGTGGAATTTATGAACTAAAATAATGCAATCTTTGAAAAGCGAAGGCCAAAAGTAACCAGATCATAGGATCTTTTGGGCATTGGAATACCTAGACATATGACCGCCACATTTGTCTAGAATGAAAGTCATTTAATGATTTCTCATCTTCATCATATTTCATACAACGTCGAAATATGGATTCAATACCATGATGGTAAAGGGTATCACCAAGAATAATATATTGATGGGAATGATACCAAATATGACGACGATCTACACAAGATATATCGGGCAGGAAATTTTGGGTTTGGATATAAACGATAATTTCTCCATACTAGATATCATTTAAACTGATCAGAAAGAGAAATTCATCAGGGAAAGAATATTCTACCACATTTTTTGTAACAGTGGAGGGAAGGTCACATATCAACTCATCAAAGACCAAAGATTTATTTGACTTGGCTCTCTCAAACTCCAAATCAAAATCCTGGAGAATCACAATCCATTTGGAGAATTTTCACCCTAGAAATTGTGTTGGCACAGGGGAAGACCCGGAGTTCAATGCTTCAACAACACACCAAAAAAACCCTAACTACCGGCCCATTCGGCAACACCTGCAAAGCAGATGAACTCTCATCTGAGATAGAAGTAGGGGTGGTTGTAGGACTCAAGTGTCTAGAACCTAGCTGGGACACAGATCTGTGATTACAACACTCTAACAAAGAACTTAGTAGTTATCATTCATTAGTATTTAACCTTCGTTCACATCGCAGATAAAACCCTAATTATAGAGAAGCACAGTATTAAATTAGGTCTAGCGCATTTAAGCACCCAGCACATAGAAATAGATTAGATCTATCATTCATTCATATCATTAAGAACTAAGCTACCATATCATATACATCTAACATATATTACTACACTAAGCACAAATCATATCAATAACATAACAAACATAATGCACAAATAAATCACAACACATAATATATGTGGTTCACCCAAGTGTGGGCATACGTCGACCAACTCTTCTTTTTCTTTATTATCTTCTTCAAGCTCCCTACATGTACAGAGCCATAGGGTCAACTCCACATAGGACAGGACATCTATGCACACCTCGTTGGATCCTCCTTCCCCTAGTAGATCTAGGCATAGAGCCTTCTTACAATCGCTTGCACTTAGCTCTGCAAGCTCCCAACACATAGTCTGCACAGAGCTAGATCAATCACATAGTTCCAACATTGCTTGCACTTAGATTACAACTGACTAGTCACTAGTAAATTATTCTTACATCACTTAGATATCTATTTCTACTTTACAAAATGGGCCTAAACATGGGTAAAACCCATGGGCCGACATCCCATACCCATTACATAAACCCTAAACCCAAAAATCCTTGAAAAGGGGCTAAGATCCCATGATCTCTGCTTCACCTTGCACACCACCTTCGACCAGCCTGTCAAAGTCACAAAATTGGTCAAACATGACCCAAGTTATCCAAAACTTGGTTAAGGGCCAACAAGCCCCCAACACCCACCTGTGAATCGTCTTGAGTCACTCTAATCTGGGTAACTCTGTTGCTTTGCTTCAACTTGCTTCTTTGCCATCGCCTCCTGGTCGGTGAAATTATGAATAACTTTCTCGTTCACTGGCCCTTCCCATCGTTGTTCCACTGTGGTGACCACTTACTCTAGCTGTGCACCCTGTCCTTCAATATCCTTGAAAAGTTTGCAATCTTCATCCTCCACTGGCTAGATTCTATGAGTCACTTCCATGAATTTACTCTAGATGGTGTGGACCTATTGCTGAACAATGCATTGTTCTTGGGACTTTTTCATTCTCTCGGCCGCTAACAATGGTTTCAACTGTGCTTGAACTATTGTTGCTTTTTTCTTTGCCTCTTGGATCTATGACTCCAGAGTCCTCTGCAAGGTCCTCGTAGGTCTGCACACTTCGACTGCTGAGATGTTTTCATTTCAAGGCTAATTCTTTGATTCTCTCAACTGCACTCCTTACCGTTTCTTCTCTCTGGTATCGCACTTCCTGCAGAGTGCTTGGTACTATTTGTAACTCTAATTATTCTACTCATTGTTGGAGTTTTTGAATGGATTCAGTAAGATTCCCCACTTGAATCTTAACTGGGTCTTCTTCCATATGTTTTAAGCCCATCATAGAGAAAAGTGATCTAGTGACTGCTTCTTTAACTCCAATCTACTCCATGAGCAACTTTTCTTTCTCCTTCTGGATCTGAGCTCTATCCTCTCTAAACTTCACTTGGAGGTCTTCTTTTTCCTACTGCACAACCGGTCATTTATTTATGGCTTCCTCCTTTGATTGCTTCAATGCCTCTATGGCTTGTTATTTTTCCTCCTAGACATGACGAAGGCGAGCTTTTGTCGCATATGCTATTCTGCGTAGCTGGGAAGCCTCATCTCCCAACTTAATTCCTTCAGTTGATGGTGGCGCAGTAGACACTGCGTGGCTAGAGTAGAGGGCTTGTTGTACCCCTTTCAGCTATGCTTCAATCCTGTCATAGATGGTCTCTTGTTTTTCTTTGTTGCACTGTAAAATATCCTCTAAAGTATCTAACATAATGACGATGATGATTTCGATGTCATCCAACATGAGGATAGTCTGTAACTTGGGCTTACTATATTTTGACTTCTTCCACGATGAAGGTTTCGTTGGGGAAACCTTTCTTTTCTTGGATGTCTCTCCCTCTTCAAGGGGATCTCTAGGTGGTGTTACTTCGCCCTAATTCTTCTTTTTTTCTTCCCCTTCATCCTCTTCTTTGTCCACTTCGTCACCTTCTCCCCCTTCAGGTGAATCTGAAGAAGTCTCTTCTAATGCGTTGTTCAACTTCTGTACCTCTTCCTTCTTCTTCCTTTTTCTACTGCTGGGTGCATCATACTCTTAGCGAGTGAGAACAGGACTTCCGATTAGGTCGACGTTGGATAGTTCTTCCTGGTCGACTGGTGTAAGGAAATATGGAGGCCATTATTTAGTTATTTCTTCCATTTCCTCCTCTAGGATATTATAGTAGGATTGGAGCTCTTCTTTATGTTCATCTCTGCATGCAGTGATATACATGAAATGCCTATCTGCATGGAACTTCGCAAATGTCCTGAACCTGTGCAAGGTGTTTTGCATCATGAAAGGGAAAGCCTCAATAGCCCTCTTTAGCTGCAGGTAATAGGTGTGAAACACCACATTTGAATCCCATTGTTTCACCATGTCACTTGAATACCAGAGCGTAGTAAACTTCACAATTAGTGGTTCAGATGGCTCGATTTCAGAGAAGGTTTCTCCTTCCAGCATATCTCAAGCAATGAAGGAGATGCAGATCAATAGCCAACTGAAATGGAACTCGTAGCCCTGATCCTAATATTCACAGTAGTGTTTTTCTAATTGGTTGATGAGGTAGCTCACCCAGTTCATTTGTAGTCCTTCCACGCGTTTTCCTGTTAGGTCGACGACAAATTCCATGACCTACGTGGGTCTGTTCTTTTTTATGAGCTTGTGAGCTATCATCTGACAAGCTAGGTGCACTGTTCCATTCTGGATGGACACTACCTTGTGCCCCACTTCCATTTCTCTACATCTTTGTAGGTGTCTTTGATTCATTGTGCTAGGGCATGGTTTGCAGCCTTCCCTGGGTAGAAGTATTGTGGGTCTGGTACTTGCATGCTTAATCCGGTGATCCTATGGATCAACGCCAAATCTATGGTAATGCGTTTTTCCAGCCATAGATAACCACCATGGAAGCATGACAACAGGATCTTAATGCACGCATTAACCTCCTGATGCCTTCCAAAGTGTGGTAATTTCATCATGTTGAGGATCGTGGACCTCACGATTTCCATGGTCCACGACTGGGGGATTATCTTCGAATTCTTCCTCTTTTTCTTGGTCAAATACTTATGAGGTGTGAGCATTTCACAGTTCTTGTGGTCTCCCAAGTTGAAGACATTGATCTTCAATGTTATAATCCTCTCCAACTATGGTTTGACAACACGTATCCCCTTCGGGAGGTACATAATAATCAAGGTGTAGACGAAGTCCCTCGGGACACTGTCACGGCTTACCATGTCGGCAAGAGGAGGAAAGTAGTCGGGAAGGATTGATGGGATGAGATTTACATTCGCTAAGTTATCAATATGCAATTGTTGTAACTGAACATAAAATAGTGAGAGATTAGTGAATTAATTATTAATTAATTCAGAATCAGTGATCTCACATGCAACTGAAGATTTACCATTGTTAACTACATACATGTCAGATCCAGTGGAGACCCAGTTGAGATAACAGGTGAAAGGGATGGTTTGACTATCAATTGTGACTTTAGTGGGTGCACTCATGAAACCACACAAAAATTGGATGTTCCCATGAGGATTTCATAGCCTAGGCAAGAGGAATTCATTCATTGTAGGGTTTTCCATCAACAGGGATTGCGCAGAGGAGGTAGGTTGTCTGGAGGCAGTAAATTGGCACATAAATTTGTCAATTTTTGTATGAAAGTGTGGGACGATTGTAATTGTACTGAGAGATATTGGATTAGAGTTTTATATGAGATTGTTTCACGATCCATGATATATACATAATATATAATAGTGTGGTTTTTAGCTTTATGCTTTCCTAGTAAAACGTCTGTGTTATGTGTGATTGATCTTTCTTCTTGATATTGCAATTTGCGATCATGTTTTAAATTCCACAAGAATTTTTGTGGAAGCGATTATGTATTTAACAGTGGCATATAATTGTTAGATCAGGATAATCCAGGCAATACATAATTTGTATTAAAATTTCTACATTGTATCAAAGAACAAAAAATTGCAGAAGTTGAGTTTGTGATTGGATAGAATTCGAATTTGCAGAAAGACTTTCTTGGTGCTACAGCTGATTCAAGATTGAAATGGATTTCAATGACCTGAGGTTAGAGTATGCACTTGAGGGTAGATCGAACTAAATTTCTTGGAAGGAAAGGATGGAGGTAGTACTCGAAGACAATGGCTTGAAGGAATTTATTGACAAACATGTTCCTAAGCAAGATGTTGCAGATGCTGCAAATCTTGATGCATGGAAAAAGAAAGTGGAAAAGGTGAGGAGAATCCTGTTGGAGGGAGTACGAGACCAAATTATCTCAAACCTTCATGGGAAAGCCACACCATATGCAATGTGGAAGGATTTGACAGATCTATTCCAAAACAACAATGACCATAGGAAATTGGAGCTCAAAGATAAACTCATTAAGATCAAGATGGAGAAGGGCGACTCCATTCCAAAATATCTCATGAAGTTTGTCCAATGTCAGGATGAGTTGGGGAGTGTGGGAATAATAGTCATTGATGATGATTTGGTGAGCTTGGATCTCGTAGGACTTCCAAAGAGTTGGCACAATTATCAAGACTCTGTCAATGGAAGGGAAAAATTGTCAGTTTAGGAACAACTATGGTCAGATCTAGTGCAGGAGGAGTTCAGGCGGAACACCAGAGATGGCTCTTAATCAAAGAATGATGATGAAGAGGATTTTTCTTTGGATGCTAAGGAAAGGAAAGGGAAAGGGGAAGAAATTCCATTCAAAATTTGAGTCTAAAATCAAGAAGCTGGATTTGTCCAAAGTGAAGTGTTTTCACTGTCACGAACATGGGCATCTCGCTACTAACTGTCCATGGAAGAAGAAGAACAAGAAGGTTGCTGAAGATGCAAATGGTGAGGCCCTTGGATCACAATTTAAACTTGACTTCTCCTTGATTGCATGCATGGAATCAATTTCATTGGGATCGGTGTGGTATTTGGATAGTGGCACTTCCTTCCACATGAAGGGAGATAAGGAGCTTTTCAGTGACTTGGAAGAGAAAGATATAAAAATTCATATTGAGATGGGCGATGATGGATGATACAATGAGACTAGAATTGGTACCATTACCTTTCAGAGGGATTCAGGTAAACCATTTCAATTGAAATATGTTATGCATGTTCCAGGCCTGAAGAAAAACTTGGTCTCAGTCGCAATGTTGGAGGAAAGAGTCTATGATGTTGTTTTCAACGATGGAAAATATTTCCTGCGACATAAAACAATGGGTCAAGTCAAGAGGATAGGGATTCAAGTTAAGAATCTCTACAAGATGGAGGTATATGGTTGCGCTGCCATGATGGGAAAGGAAGAAAAAGTGGTGAGTCGGGATGAGGGTGAATTATGGCACATGCGATTGGGCCATCTTCATCATGGAGGCTTGAAAATCATGCGTCAAATATCTACTGGACTTCCAATGGGAACACTTGCTCAGTTAGATCAGTGCAAGGGTTTCACTATGGGGATGTAAAGTCCACCTTTCATGAAAAGGAGAACCATGCTTCGGTGATCCTAGAGAGAATTCACATAGACGTGTGTGGACCATTCTCGGTTGCTTCAACAACAAAACATAAGTATTATGTTATTTTTGTTGATGAATTTTCTCGTAAATGCTGGATCTTATTCATGCAAAAGAAGGATCAAACATTCTCAAAGTTTTGTGAGTTTAAATCATTGGTGGAGAAAGAGTCGGGGAAGCAAGTGAAGGCTCTAAGGAGTGATAATGGTGGAGAATACATCTATAATGGATTCAAATAATTCTGTAGCAAAGAAGGAATTCGAAGAGAACTCATAGCGCCTTATAACCCACAACAAAATGGTGTCACGGAGAGGAAGAACAGAACGATCATGGGTGAATCACGAGTGATGTTGCATGATCAGGGCCTACCAATGAATTTGTGGGTGGAAGCATGCAATACTACGGTTTATGTGAAAAAATGTTGTCCTCATAGAGTACTTGGCATGAGTACACCTAAAGAAGATTTCACTGGTAAGAAACCTGATGTTTCACACTTTAAGATTTTTGGCTCATATGTTTATGTGCATGTGACCAAGGATTCCAGGAAGAAGCTGGAACCGACTACTAAAGTTGGGATTTTTGTGGGGTACATAGAAACACCCCGTAATTATTGTGTGTATTTTCCAAACAAAAGAATGATTGTTGTGCAACGAGATATAAAAATTGATGAGGGCAAAGCCATGTGGTTATCCCTTGAGAGGGAGTTGGACTTGCATGCAGAGGAGGAACTGTTGGTTCCCAAAGATGAGTCTCAAGATGTGGATCAACCACATGAGGAGGTTCATGGATTGGAGGAAGCCACTCATGCAGATCCATCCATCAGAAATGGAAGAAAGCGCACCACAAAAGTTGATAGATTGAGACTAGATGTTTCACGAAATGTAGGAGCCCCTACTTCACAGCGCAAACAGAGACAGTCTCCTGATCAATTTACTGGATGCGTGGCTCTCATGAGAAAATGTATTGTGACTGAACCATCTTCCTTTCAGGAAGCAGTGCAGGAGCCCACATGGGTAGATGCAATGGTGGAGGAGTATGACTCCATTGTAAAAAAAAATGCATGGGAAATTGTTCCAAGGCCGGTTGATAAATCAATGGTATGTTTGAGATGGATCTACAAGGTAAATAAAGCTACTGATGGGAGTGTTGAGAAATACAAGGCCATATTTGTGGCCCGAGGCTTCTCATAGATCAAGGGGATAGATTATGATGAGAGGTTTGCACCTGTTGCAAGGTACTCTTCCATAAGATCCATCTTTGCACTCTCAGTGCAGATGGATTGGTGCATTCATCAGATGGATGTAAAAACTATGTTTCTCAATGGGATCATTGAGGAAGAAGTGTACATAGAGAATCCCAATGGATTTGAGATATTCAACAATGATTCACATGTGTGCCGACTCAAAAGAGCATTGTATGGGCTGAAGCAAGCACCCCATGCTTGGTGCATTTGGATAGACAACTATTTCACTAGACTGGGCTTCACCAAAAGTGAAGCGGATGCAAACGTATACCAAATTGTGGTGGAGGGTAAGATTTTAATCATTGTTCTTTATGTTGATGATTTAATATTGACTGTCATGAGAAGCTGATACACTCATGCAAGGAGGTCCTTGCAAAGGAATTCGAGATGAAGGATATGGGCCTCCTTCATTATTTCCTTGCATTGGAAATATGGCAGCGAGATGGTGAACTATTTGTGTCTCAAAGAAAGTATGCAAGGGAGATACTCGGTAAGTTTCACATGGAGGGATGCAAACCCATGGATAATCCTCTTCTAGGAAACTAGAAGAAAGAGGATGCTACTTTTGAAGAGGTATTGGATGCTACTGTCTATCAACAATTAATGGGTTTGCTAATGTATCTAGTGAACACGAGACCAAACATTTTCTATGCGGTTAACTAGATGAGTCAAGCGATGGTTAAGCCTACCAAGATCTTTTGGAAGGTGGGTAAGCATGTCCTGAGATACTTGAGGGGAACATATGAGTATGGCTTATGATACATATAGATGGATGAGGTGAAGTTGCATGGCTTCATGGATGCACATTGGGTGGGAAGACCAATGAACAAAAAGAGCACATCAGGGGGGATCTTTAGTATCAGATCTATAGTTGTTTCTTGGTATAGTAGGAGACAGAGATTCGTGGCACTCATTTGAGCGGAAGAGGAATACATGGAAGTGATTCAAGATGCATGTGAGGTTATCTAGATGAGAAATATCTTGGTTGGTTTGTTTGGTTCTCATTTAGATCCGACAGTGATTCATTGTGATAATCAGAGTTGCATTAAACTCTCGATTAATCCTGTGTTTCATGATAGATATAATCATATAGATATCCGGTATCATCATATCAGATATTGTGTGCAGTGGAAGATCATGTTGCTTCAGTACATTCCTACGGAATATCAGGATGCAGACATTCTGACGAAGGCGCTCACCAGGAGCAAATTCAAATACCATAGAGACATGATCGGGGTGAAGGATAATCCCTTTCTTATTGAGAGGGAGTGTTGATATTCAACAAGAAGATCCTAGTGAAAATTATGCACCTACACTAGGATGGATCCTCAGGCTATTTTTAGGTGGAAGTCTATTTTTAGATGATGAGCAAATTCTATTTATAGATGATGTCTATTCATAGATGGTGAGAAGATTCTATTTATAGATGTATGTTGACTATTATTATCCCTTAATAATAGTTGGACAATGAATATTAATCTATTCTTAATGAGCACTTGGAAATAGTTAACTGAAGTGGAAAATCAATTAGCTATAGGGAATTTGAGTTCAAAGGTTGGTTGGTGGGACATGCAAGTCAAATTAGTTGTAACTGAGTGATTCGAAGTTGTAACAAAGTTGGATCTGTAGTTATGTGAGTTGTAAAGTAGTTTAACTCAGTTAAGTGAGTTAAGATCAGTTGTACTAGTTGTAATTGAGCATAAATTAGTGAGAGATCAGTGAATTAATTATTAATTAATTCACAATCAGTGATCTCACATGCAACTGAAGATTTACCATTGTTAACCACATGCATGTCAGATCTAGTGGAGACCCAGTTGAGATAACAGGTGAAAGGGATAGTTTGACTATCAGTTGTGACTTTAGTGGGTGCACTCATGCTACCACACACACATTGGATGTTACCATAAGGATTGTGCAACCTAGACAAGAGGAATTCATTCATTTCATGGTTTTCCATCATCAGGGATTGCGCAGAGGAGGCAGGTTGTATGGAGGCAGTAAATTGGCACATGAATTTGTCAATTTTTGTATGATAGTGTGAGATGATTGTAATTGTACCGAGAGCTCTTTGATTATATTTTTGTGTGAGATTGTTTCATGATCCATGATATATACATAATATATGATAGTGAGGTTTCTAGATTTATGTTTTCCTGGTAAAACATTTTTGTTATGTGTGATTGATCTTTCTTCTTGACATTGCAATTGGCGATCGTGTTTTAAATTCCACAAGAATTTGTGTAGAAGTGATTTGGTATTTAACAGTGGCATATAATTGTTACATCAGGAGAATCTAGGAAATACATAATTTGTATTAAAATTTCTACAGCCCGACATGCACGCTCATGATTAGATATCTCGAGTCGGTGAACAAACAAGGTAGTAGAACGGACGACAAGGTTTCAATAAGCACAACATGATAATAGTCATCTCTCTACGGGCTCGGATACTCAAGATTGGAAAATTTTTTCTCGGTGCAACATTTGATGGGATAAATAGACAACGACATAACAAATTCCTCCAATGAACAAGGACACCTTCATCAATCTGATTCTATCAGTTAGGGCACGGTCTCAACGGTCCAATGGAGAATTTTCCAGTCGTAACTGCATTTCTAGCCGTTCTAGAGCGTCGGTCTAATGGTTCGGGTGCTTCCAACAGTCATATTGCTTTGTCATGGTGAAGTGCCAATCTGCGTTGTTCTGATATTCTGACGGAGTTCAAATTCCGTAGACCTTCTTTCTGTGAAGTCCTTTCTGGAACTTCCTGTAATTTTCCCAACTTAGCTTTCTTCTTGCTAAGCTTTCTAGATTTCTTTCTTGTGATCTGAGTTACCGGGTTCCTCTTTCCATTCTTATTCTTGTATGTATTTAACATAACAAATTCATGTTGATGAGATTCTTTCATAGGGTTCAAAGGTAATACTTATTCTCTCTCTGGAGTAGACTCTCTTCTCTCTTACATGGACAGGTGTTTCAAGTCTTCTTGCATTATTTCAACTTCGACAGTGAAGTCTCTGGCACTAATTTGCTTCGACTTGTCCTCCTGCTCTTCTATTAAGCACACTATTCTTCTAGCCCTGAAATCCCTTAATTCTTTATTTTTTTGTTCTAGAGCTTCCTCTTATTCTTTCCTTTCGATTTGATCTTTCTCAACCCAGGTCTTACCTAGCAAAAGAGAAAATGGGGCGTTGTTCTCAAAAAACTTAATGACCTCAAATTCTTCCTCTATCAAAGATCCATGAGAACTCATAGGTATCTGGGTAAGTCTTCCACACAGGTTTATCAATTTTCCTTTAAACAATCCTATTCCTCTTAGTGAAGGAATCATAGTTGGCTTTCCCAAAATTTACCAAGTTCTTTATGTCATGATATTCACCTGTGTTTCTACATCCAATACACAGTCTATGTCAAAGTCTCCTATTCTTGTTTCTATGTATTCTTTCTCTTTTAAGATATCTAATAAACTGATATCTCTGTGATCATTCAATGTTTCTTGCATCTGTAATAGTATAGCTTCAAATTCTTTCTGATTCTTTAGCATATTTTTAGTCTCTTGGCCTTCCCCGGGGTTTTCTTGTCTCATGTTCATATTTTAAACTTTAGCAATCATCTTAGGGAAATCCAAAACTTCATGATCCACAAATTTACAATAAATACAGATAGGGTTTCTACCAGGGGATTCCTTAGCAAGATGTCCCAATCTTCTACAATTATAACAAAGAGTTAATCCTCTCTTTCTCTTAAATGATCCCCACCCTTTCCTATACTACACACTGGTATCATAGTGTTGAACCTACAAAAACTTATTTCTAGGATCCTGCATCCACTTGTTAGTCCAAACATTCTTTCTATGCATAATAATAACATATCTTTCACTATTTCTATTAGATCTATTCATTTCATATCTTCTTCTTTCTTCTAATTGTTCCCTAGTTTTCAGACTAGGACCAAATCTATCAAACATACTTAGATCCATTCTTTCAAAGAAAAAGTTTCCACTTATCTTACCTTTATTAGAGCACAAATATTTAAGATTTTACCTCTTTTATTTAGATCTAATTCCTTTATTAGCATAGATATTCGCAAGTCAAGTAGGATATTGCACACCATCGCAACAGATGTACACACAAAGATTTCTCTTTTCTTCATTTCCTAGCAATCACAGTTTCCATCCCAACAACGGAACCATTTGTTGGAACAGGGGCATACCTGGGGTTCAATGCTTCAACAACACACCAAAAAAACCCTAAATACCAGCCCTTTCGACAACACCTATGAAGCATATGAAGTCTCACACGAGGTAGAGGCAAGGGTGGTTGTAGGACTCAAGTGTCTAGAACCTAGCTGGGACATAGATCTATGATTACAACACTCTAACAAAGCACTTAGAAGTTATCATTCATTAGTATTTAACCTTTGTTCACATCGCAGATAAAACCCTAATTACAGAGCAACGTAGTATTCAATCAAGTCTAACACATTTAAGCACCCAACACATAGAAATAGATTAGATCTATCATTCATTCATATCATTAAGCACTAAGCTACCATATCAGATGCATATAACATATATTACTACACTAAGCACAAATCATATCAATAACATAACCATAATGCACAAAGAAATCACAACACAAGATATATGTGTTTCACCCTAATGTGGGGCTACGTCCACCAACTCTTCTTCTTCTTTATTATCTTCTTCAAGCTCCCTACATACACAGAGCCACAGGGTCAACTCCACATAGGACAGGATATTTGTGCACACCTCACTGGATTCTCCTTCCCCGAGTAGATATAGGTACAAATCCTTCTTACAATCACTTTCACTTAGCTCTGCAAGATCCCAACACACAATATGCACAGAGCTATCTCAATCACATAGATCCAACATTGCTTGCACTTAGCTTACAACTGACTAGTCACTAGTAACTTCTTCTTACATCGCCTAGATATATATTTATACTTTACAAAATGGGCCTAAACATGGGTAAAATCCATCATTTGACATCCCATACCTATTACATAAACCCTAAACCCAAAAATCCATGAAAAGGGGATGAGATCCCGCGATCTCCGCTTCGCCTTGCGCTCTGCCTTCAACCAGCTGGTCGAAGTCCCAAAATTTCTAAAACATGACCCAAGTTCTCCAAAACTTGGTCAAGGGAAACAAATTGTCATGTAAGAATATGTTGCATAGGGTTGCAATAAAATGTAATTGTGGTTTTGCGCAATAAGATATAGTGACGAAAACTTTGGACAACTTGAACAGTCGCCAAGGCCAATTTCTCCACATGCATGTATTTGATTTCGGTGGTTGTAAGACTCTGAATTAAATAGTAAATGACATGTTATTCTTTTGAATCATCCTCTTGGACTAGACCCATGGCGATGCTATGATCCAAAGAAGCCAAATATAAGAAATAATCTCGACTATAATCAGGGGGAAATAATAGTGGTGTGCGGGTTAATGCAAGTTTCAAATCTTCAAAGGCATTGTTTGCAGTGTCATCCCACACAAAATCATGACCCTTCTTAAGAAGTTGATTGAAACCTTTCATTAGTTTGGCATAATTGGGAATGAGTCATCGTAGAAAGTTTTCCTTCCCTTGCAAACTTTGGAGTTGGCTTAAGGTAGAATGAGGAGGCAAATTGGTAATAGCTTCAACCTTGAAAGGATCCACCCTGATCCCATCCATGGAAAAAAAAATCCCTAGAAGTCTTCGAGACTCCACACAAAAAATACATGTATGCAGATTCAATTGTATGCGGTAATATCGACATTGGAGGAAAATGGCTCGTAAGTGTGTCAGGTGATCTTGATGATGCATTGAATGTGTCGATAAATCATCAAGGTAAGGTTGTACAATATTTTTAATATCATGAAAGGCATAAGACATAGAGCGTTGAAAATTCACACCAACATTCTTGAGACTAAAAGGGAGTTTACGGTACATGAAGGTACCCCAAGGGAAAATAAAAGTGGTCTTATGCTGATCCATGGGTAAAATATTGATTTGATTATAAACGAAAAATCCATCCATTAGAGAGAATAATTCATTTCTGGCACAATCATAAATGATTTGGTTGACGAAAGGGGTTAGATAATTATCTTTAGGAAAACCCTTGTTAATATCCCTATAATAAATAAAAACACGGATCGTTCCTTCTTTCTTCATGACCAAGACGATATTGGACACCTAATCAGTCAACGTTATAGGGTAGACAAAACCAACTTTAAGAATTTTTTCAACTTCAATTTTGATCATAGAATCTTTTCATGGATGAACTGGGTGAAGATGTTGTCGAACAGGTTTAGCATCAGGGTATGTCTTAATTTTAGGTACAATGATATCAGGATCAATTCCAGGTATCTCTTTGTAACTCCATGCAAAAGCATCATGGAATTCTTGGAAAAGGGCCTTGTAAATTTGGATCTCATCGGGAGAACATGAGGCACCTATATGAACATTTTCCACAATTCTAGGCTTAATTGAAATATCTAGAGGAATGATGGGTGAAATATTTCCAAAGTTCCCTTCATACAAAACATCATGTGTTGGCTCATAAACTGGTCGGAAATTAATAACTATGGAGAGATTCAAAATCTATCTGTAACTCTCAATAGTGTCTGGTTCGAGGAAGAGGATGGAATGATGATGCCCATCATCCCAAGGTGTGTCTTCCATAGACATAAATTCCATGATCCTTTCATCAGTTGGAAATATCGTGTGAAATGGATCAAGAGATGTATCAAAGAGAGAATGAGGAGAAAGAGATGTTTATTGAATAGATTGATAGATCAATTCCATCGTACTTAAAGGCATTTGGTCACCATAATGAAGACATTATTCCAAGCTAGGCACTATCCAAGGGTCATGGGACTCAGGGATTTCATGAATACTGGTCGAAATAATGTTAATAGAAGTGACAAAAGCAGGAGGAACATCGAGTAGTGGAATGGGGAAAGAGCCCATTATAAATGAACCCTTTAAAAGACCCACACCGACATTATCATAACCAGGAGGTGTTTTTTCTATGAATGGAATGTTACTAGTGTGTGAATCAGAACTAAAAAAGGTGAGTTGATCTACCATAACAACTTTACTTTGGTGAGGGAAACGTATCACACGGGAAATGGTAGAAACAACTTTTCGCATAGCATCGATCCAACTATGACCAAGTAAGAGGTTGTAATTGAGAGGTGCATCAAACACTTCAACCTCAACAGTAATTTCTTTTCCTTCTAACGCAATAGATAATGTAGAAAGAACACCATAAGGTTTAAACCTTGTACCATTAAAATATTTTAACGTGTTGTGTGACTCAATAAGGGTATGAGAGCTAATGTCTTTCCAACAAGTGACAGACATGATGCAAGTCGAAGCTCCTTCATCAACAATTGTTCAACAAATATTCTTATTTTCCACAATTACTTGTATTTGAAAAGATGATTAATGAGGGAGTCTTGGAATGTGATGTTCCAAGTCAAAGATTATCAAATTTGTATCAGTATGATCGATTCCACCAATAGCCTTTAACAGTGCCTTCCATTGAGTACGACAAATTTGAAGGACTTTGAGAGCTGACATCGTTGAAGGTGCCTGTGCAAGATCTTCTACAATACTGTAGCTTTGAGCTGCACGTGCATGTGGGTTAAATGACGACTTACAAATTATGCCCTTAGGAGGTAGACGAATAAATTTATCTGGACTAGGTCATTTGAGATGAAGAGGATCATTGGGAGGTGGAGCCAATGGAGGAGGTTGAGCCAACATAGGAGGTGGATCATCAATTTTCTCTTTATAAGGAGAATAATATTTGGTTCGAGTAGCGACTGCAAATTCATTTTTATTGGAGTCACTGGTACACATAAGTACATATGAGGTGGTAGAGGGAGAGGGTTGGTCATGAATAACCAATTAGGCATGTTGTTGAGAAGGAAAAGGTTGTGAAAAAATGACAGGTGTAGGAGAGTCTCAGTTCCTTGGAGGAACTTAGTAACGTCTGCATGTCTTAGACAATATTTCATGTAATGGCCTTCGCCATAGATAATACAAGGATAACGAGGTTTTCTCTTTTATTTATCATCAACGGACTTAGTTTTGGGTTTATCTAGTTGTTGATTATTAGTCTTATCCTCTTTATTTTTACCCTTCCCTTTCTTTTTATTTTGATATTTACCGATAGTCGTAGACTGGACCGTATTGACCTCAAAGGTTTTACTAAGAGAGGGAGTAAGAGGAGTAGCATTTTGTACATTAGTAATAGTAGGTTTGGGATTGGAATAATTGACTTGTTTTGACTGAGTCTCAGCATGAAAAGTGTCGATCACACCATCAACAATATGAGAAGCTACTAGAGGTGTTGGGGTTGGATTGGTAGATGGGCGAGAAGCATCAGGGATCAAATCATATAACATGCTCATTTGAGAATAAATGAGACCCAAGTATTGAGCACGACAGATAGCCTGCTCTTAAGTGACAAAACCTCCCATGGAAACATCATGGGCTATAGGACCGATGAGTGATTTGGTAAACCACTCAACCAATAATTGATCAGGAAGGGTAACTTTTATTAATCGTCATCTCCTCCTCCACTCATGAATATGATCTAAGATGTGAGTAGAAGAGATTATTTAAATGAACTTAAAATTCCCATTCATGTCTCATACTGTATCAATAATTGGTAATGTGTCAAGAAATCCATAGCTAAGGTGCTAAAATCATTGAGGAATCCTATTGTAAATTCGATGTACCATTTGGCATATGAACCCCTAAGAATCTGTTGGAAAATTCGTAATCGGATGGAGTCATCCACCAAGGAGTTGGATGAACACAAAAGATGAAATGTCATGATGTGATTGTTTGGGTATTTTCTCGATCGACCGTCAAAATTGGGAATGTATGATGGCAATTTGGTAGGTATAACCGGCCAATAAGGAGAATGCAATATGGGATCATTCAAAATCCTAGATAAATCTGGTAAATCCAAAGTATCTAGAAGGGGCAACTTTTTGTTTACTTGAGGAAACTGGTAATTTTGAGGAGGTAATTTCGTAGGTATACTAGTAGGACCATAAGAAGTTTGTAAATAGTTAGAGGGTCTAGTAAAATTTGGTTGAGGAGGGTTTTGAGTCAAGTAGCCAACATTTTTTGGTTGATTTGGCATGTTTCCTTGGAAAGGAGCATCAGATTGGAAAGGTTGACCCCAGATAGGATTTACAGTGCCTAGATAAGGCTGCTCAGGATTAGAGGGTACAAAAAAATTTAATTGAGGATTTTTCCCCCCAGGTAGTTGTTGATTTCCTAGAAAAGGAAAATCCTAGGGTTGGATTTGTAATCCAAGTGTATATTTCCCATAAACTGGGTTATGACCCCCAACCTGGGGTTGTCCCCCAACTTGAGGTTGACCTCCAACAACAAGTTGAAAACCAAAAGTAACAGAATGACTTGTGCCTCCAATAAAATTGGAGCTACTTGGGATAGGACGATTGGATTCTCCATGTGGTGGAGGAATGCTAGGCCCTTTGGATAGAACCTGGGTAGGAGTGGGAACAAAACTGCTAGTAGCATTATACCCAGGTGGGACAAAAATACTAGGTCCTCCGGATGGACCCTTGTTAGGATTAGTAATAGAAATATTAAGAGAGTTATACCGAGGTGGAAGTGATGGATTTTATCTAAGAGGAAGTGGCATTCCAATAGGAGCTTGAGTTGTTACCGAACTTCTGGTAGAAATAGGTGTAACTTGTGGGACTATGGTAGAGCTAGTGAGCTAGAGAGGAAGAATTGTATGTGTACCAACCAACAACGGGTCTGAAGCTATAACAACATTACTGCTTGTGGAAGTAAAACGATTCAAAGGTATTGTATAAGAAGTAGAAGTAATGAGTATGTGTGATAATGTAGGTTGGTTTGGAATCATACCTAGTTTATCAAAAATATCCTATCCCGAGGAATTCCTCGAAAAAGAATGGACTGGGACTGAAATAGGATTAAAAATTCCAGAAGTGTGAACTGGAGTTCTAAATGATTCACTATGAAACGGTGGATCATCTACACTAGACTCTATGAAAGGTCCCAAATGTATTCTAGTATTGTCTTCAGTGACAACGTCTCCCGAAGAGTTAATTCAGAGCATAATCGAGTCTTGTATAACATTCAATAACGAATTTATAGGGAGTGATGATTCAAACAATAGAGTAGAACTCTCGATATCATAGGATACGTCGTTATTGACTGCTCCTTTAGGAGAAGGACCCTCTGGTAAATTAGGAAGCAGGGGGGTGTATTCTTCTGGTTCTTATGGAGGCAAACCCTACATCCTACGTGAACGATGAGGGATGATGTTGGCCACACACAAAAAAGAATAAAAATTATCTATGGCCAAGTAGAAAATAAAATAAAATTAGTTCACTAATAGAATATAGATATCAAGCATACAAACAAACCTTCTTATTTCGAAATCACTAGTTGGTGAAGAAATCCAATGTCACAAGATAAGGAAAAGAAGGGGTTGGGATAAAGCGGGTGTAAAATTTATGTTGACGGCCTACTTAACATACTTACGCCATGGTGTAATATCCCACACATAATTTTGGGCATACCCCCCAAGGATCCTGGGTGAGTTTAGCCAACGTTGATTCTAGGTACCATGAAGACTTTCCCCTCCACAGTCACCTCGTGTAAAGACCCTAAAGAGATAGGCTACTAAGGTTACCAATTACGCCAATGATGTTGGAGTTACTTCACACACACCTAGGATTTATTTTTCCTAAGGTTATTACTTGTTTATTACTCATAATTAGTCATTATCCAGTCTCCTATATTTTAGGGGAGAATATTCCACCTGGAAAATATTCTCTTTCAGTTGACACTTCAGTTTGACTAGTTGAGTTTAGTTTAGATGTTGCATTGGAATCATCACCATGCAACATTGGGATCATCACCATGATAATTCAAACTTTCCTTGGTATCATCACCAGAGTGGCGCATTAGCCTTGATTCCCTGATTTAACTCCTCACTACACTCTGTTTATTCAGTCAACTGAAGACTAGTTGACTAGTTAACTCAACTAGGTGATAGTTCACTCCTGTAACTGCCTTAGAGACTAGAATAGGTGGAAGTTAACTCTTGTAACTATTGGTGTGTGTCCATATCACTCTAGATCACCACTATGGTGCATTGGTTCACCTCAAGTCAAGCTCATTGAGTTATACAGAGTATATCATGTGTAAATTATTCATTATTCACAATGGTTAATGAGAATTCTTCCATTCTTTCTCTCTTTCTTATTCTTTCTCCAATTCTATCTACAAATGTGTGTATCATTGTTTAAATAGATCTATTATTTGTAGTTTCAACACATTTACATGGTATCAGAGCCAACAGACTTCTAAGAAAAAGCTACACCAAATTATTTTGCAGGTACAAAAGATTGAAGATAGTGGAAAGATGGAATTCCAAAAAGAATTCATTCTTACACCTTACAACTATTTTTCATGGAATGAGAAAATATCCATACATCTCCAATATAGAGGGTTGTATAGGTTAACCATGAATACAGATACAAAACCAACATCAGCCATAGATAAATCCAAGTACTTAAATCGCATGGATGAGGCACTCGGAACAATTTGCAATCTTATTTCTCCTGGTCTCCTGTTTCACATATCTTCCTGTAAAACTCCCAATGAAGCCTGTAAAATATTGGAAGGGATCTTTAGAAAATAGAATGAGATGAGGGAATTCATGTTGGAAGTGGAGCTTCTCACATTGGATCCAAAAACCTTCAACAATATCCAATATTTCTTTACAAAATTCAAGGATTTACTGTCTCAACTCAAAGCTTGCGGGGTTGATAAATCGACGGAGGAGAAAAAAATGGTTCTCACCATTCTCTCCAATATTGGTCCTGAATTTTTTGTATTCATATCTACATTCCACACTGTCATATTCTCCTCTAGAGCCACCTGGAAGATGCCTTCTCTTGAGGACTTTATCAAATCCTTGACACAAGAGCAAACCAAGCTCATCAACATTGGCACAATCAAAGGCCCAAGGGAGCATGCACTCATTGTTTATGATGGAATCCAAAAATACAAAAAATCTAAATATAAAGATAAGCGGAAATCTCATGCACATATGAAGAAGGAAGGGTACACAAAACCCTTCATCGATGCCTCCAGATCCAAAGGAGAAAAGGGAAGAAAAGGAGAGAAATGCAAATAATGTCACAAAAGATTCCATTCAGAATCTACATGCATGAAAAAACAAATATATCTGATGTCTCAGATACTTCAGAAAAAAAAACTTGGAGATCACATCCCCAAGGGTGCAAAGAAGAAGAAGCCAGAAGATCCAAATTCCAAGAAAGGAAATTCTAGCCATGCCTTGATTTCCATCAACTCCTCTCCCGATGCTTGGGTCATAGATTCAGGAGCATCACATCACATGGCTTCCTCAGAAGTAGTATATTCTTATTTGGATGCATGCAAAGGTCCTCCCATTCTGATGAGGGACAACTCTTCTGTCGAAGTCACTAGCAAAGGAAGGATTGAACTCACCAACAGAAGTTTCGAGAATGTGCTACATGTTCCCAAGCTTTCTATCAACCTTTTCTCTATGTATCGGATGATAAATTATGGCACTAGAAAGAGATTCATATTCACACCAAATTCTATGGACATCTATGGCATGCAAACCAACTCCAGGGTTGCAACCGGTGAGGTAATTCATCAGTCTAGATTGTATACATTTTTCTAAATTCATTGAACCTGATTCTGCTTTACTACTTACTCATGCTGATGAAAGTAGTAGGATATGGCATGAAAGGTTTTGACATTTGAATTTTACATAAATGTAATAGATTAGCAAGCATATATTAGTTAATGGTCTACCAAACATCCATTTCTCCAAGGGAGTATGTGAGGGATGTGTTCTCGGAAAACACCCTCAATAGAAATTTGACAAGGGAAAGTCTTAGCAAGCTTCCACACCTTTAGATATGATCCACAATGACCTCATGGGTCCTTTTCCACATCCATTGATCAGAAAAGAGAGGTTTGTTCTCATTTTTGTTGACAATTTCTCACATTTTACATGGATCTACTTTCTCAGGAAAAAAACTAAGGTCTTTCAACACCTCAAATATTTCAAAGCTTTGGTTGAGACACAATCCGGAAAGAAGATAAAATTCCTCCAAACTAATAATGGGGGAGAGTATGTAAATCATGAAATCCATAATATTTTCCATGATGCAGGGATTTCGTTGCAGTATATAGTTCCCTACACTTCACAGCAAAACGAAGTTGATGGCATCTTGCATGTTGCATGCAAAGTCACTACCATAGAGACTATGGGATGAAGCACTTAAATGTGAAACATACATCCAAAATAGATCTCCCCATAGATATAGTCACTACCATAGAGACTATGGGATGAAGCACTTAAATGTGAAACATACATCCAAAACAGATCTCCCCATAGATATGTCAAGGATAAGACCCCCTACTAGGCTTGGATTGGCCTCAAACCGGAAGTGACCCACTTTCACATTTTTGGTTCTCGTGCATGGGCCTAGATTCCCTCTGAAAAGAAGAAGGCACTTGATCCACAGAGCACTAAGTGAATTTTTGTTGGATACCCTAATGGTGTGAAGGGATATCGACTTATTGATCTTTCCTCGAACCATCTCATCATTGAGTGTAGTGTCCAATTCGAGGAAAGTGTCTCTCATGTACCTTAGCATCCACATGCTGACACCTTCACTCTTCCACTTGTTTGAGATGATGAGCATGCACATGAAAAATCTTCTTCAGATGAGAGTTCTGATTCAGAGGACTCAGAGGATTCAGATTCAGAGTCAGTACAGTTATATGCAGAGTCAGAGCATCTAGATGCAGTTGTAGAGCTAGAGCAGAGGCCCAAGTGGGCACAAACTACTCTTCAGGATGTAGGGGATCTCGTAGTTTATCTAGCTAATACTAGGAGGACTCAATATGATTTCAAGGAGCCTCTTATTTCACTCACTACCACTGAACCATTTCCTTCCAGGCATCTTTTCTTGGTTCAGTCTTCATATCCACAGTCTTATGGTGAGGCTACTGGAAATTCCTTTTGGGAATCCACCATGCAGGAGGAGTACAACTCCCTCCTCGAGCACTAGACTTGGGATCTGGTTCCCCTTCCTTCTGGGAGGAAACTTGTCATATGCAGATGGGTCTATAAGACCAAGAGCGCAGCGGATGGACAGATCAACAGATACAAAGCCAATCTTGTCTCCAAAGGATTTCAGTAGGTTCATGGTATTGACTATGATGATACCTTCACTCCAGTAGTGAATATGGATTCCATACAATTGGCACTTTCCATTGTGACAACCAAGGGATAGAAAGTCCATCAGATGGACGTGAAGAATCCATTTCTTCATAGTGATATCTCTGAGGAGATCTACATGGATCAGCCCCAGGGATTTATGCAGCACTCATCTTTGGTCTGTCGACTGAAGAAGTCACTTTATGGCCTCAAACAGGCTCTGAGGGCATGGTATGCCAAGATGGACTCCTACCTATTGTCACATAACTTTGTACATTGTAAATCAGACCCGAATGTATACATGCTTAGGATGGATGATTCACTTCTAATTTTAGTTCTGTATGTTGATGATTTGTTGATCATCGGTTGCTCGACTTCAACGATTGTTGTAGTCAAGAGGATTCTTCATGACAGGTTTTTGATGATGGACATGGGTCCACTACACTTCTTCCTTGGACTTGATATCATTCAGGATGCATCAGGCATCAAACTGTCTCAAGCCAAGTATGCACGAGATCTCCTTGAGAGATCTAACATGACAGACTACAAGTCTTCTTTGACTCCTTTTCTATCAGGAATAAAACTTGAGGATGGCGGGGAGACTCCACTGGTTGACAACACACTGTATAGAAAACTAGTGGGGATATTGTTGTATCTCACACACTCCATACCAAACCTCTCATATGCATTTGGCACAGTTTCCAGGTTCATACAGGAGTCGCATGAGATACATTGGAAAGTTGAAAAGCGTATCCTTCAATACGCACAAGGCACCATCACCTTTGGGATTCATTATGCAATAGACTCTACATTAGATCTCATTGGGTTTACTGATTCCTACTGGGCTGGAGATAGCATGGATCGCAAGTCCACATCTGGTTGCTCACTCAGCCTTGGTTCCAGGCCTATCTATTGGTCGAGCAAGAAACAAGTTTCCATTTCTCTATCTTTAGCTGAGGTAGAGTACAGATGGGTAGTTAACATAACCATTTAGGCTATGTGGCTACAAAATTTTCTCATTGAGTTGGGCATTCAGTTTCATCGGTCGATCATCATCTGGTGTGACAACTAGAGCACTTTGAAGTTCTGTAGAGATCTAGCTCAGAGGCAGTGGACGAAGCACATCGAGATCCACATGCACTACATCCAGGACTTAGTACACTAGGGGATCATCGACTTATAGTTCTTTCCTTTAGTAGAACAGATGATAAACATTTTCACCAAGACCTTCACTGAGAAAAAATTCCATTCTCTGCGAAGTCGTCTTGGAGTGAAGGACACAGTTGCCTAAAAAATGTAGTTCTTATTTTTACATACATTGTACCTTGAGGGGGGGGGTTTCCCATGATGTTTTCCCCCTTTCCTCACTTTATTTTCAGTGTATCTTTTTTACTTGGGTACCTAACATGGCCTCATTGTCGGAACACAATATTTATTTTCACCATAGTGATGTTCAGGGGGGTGTTGGAATTACTTCACACACACCTAGGATTTCTTTTTCCTAAGGTTATTACTTGTTTATTATTCATAATTAGTCATTATCTAGTCTCCTATATTTTATGGGAGAATATTCCACCTGGATAATATTCTCTTTCAGTTGACACTTCAGTTTGACTAGTTGAGTTGAGTTTAGATGTTGCATTGGGATCATCACCATGAAACATTGGGATCGTCACCATGATAATTTGACCTTGCCTTGGTATCATCACCAGAGTGGTGCATTAGCCTTGATTGCCTGATTTAACTCCTCACTACTCTCTGTTCAGTCAGTTAACTAAAGACTAGTTAACTAGCTAACACAACTATGTGGCAGTTCACTCCCATAACTACCTGAGAGACTAGAATAGGTGGAAGTTCACTCTCGTAACTACTAGTGTGTGTCCATATCACTCTAGACCACCACTATGGCACATTGTTTCACCTCAAGTCGAACTCATTGAGTCATACAGAGTATATCATGTGTAAATTATTCATTATTCACAACGGTTAATGAGAATTCTTCCATTCTTTCTCTCTTTATTCTTCTTTCTCCAATTCTCTCTACAAATGTGTGTATCATTATTTAGCTAGATCTATTATGTGCAGTTTCAACACATTTACAAATTATGCATGGGGAAGCAGTCGACAATCCGATATACGTGCAAGAGCATGGTATCTAAGCCCAGAATATCCTAGAGAAGGTCCACATAGGATTTTCTTCTCAAGTGACCCCCAATAATACACGTATTCACTACACTAAGACCAACAAAGTAGGGAGAGTAAATCTACTAGACCTAATGTGACCTCTTGATTGACCCTTGTGTTAAAAGGGCTTCCTAGGACAAAATATAGTAAGTGAATTTAACTCTCCCTATCACAAGATATTGTTGTGTGTTTTGATGATTTGGAGAGTATTCCTCACAACCTATTCCAAAGCGTTATCCCTAGCTAATGTTGGCATATAAGAGTTCTAGAAAATAAAAGTTACTGGATAGATTTTAAAATTATGCTAAATTTTAATGGCTGGTGTTTTAACTCAAAAAGGAACAGAGATGAAACTGATGAAGTGCTTGACCTTGACTCAACAATATGCAAAGAGAGATGAGATGCAATATTTTTGTTCGAAGAACTCTAATTATATAGGAGAGAAGGTTTTATCTTTCCAGAATACAACAAGTTGAAAAGCACAATTCCTTCAATCTTTGAACAATCTTGATGCCAAACAATCAAAGCTATCAAATTTTCCAATTTTCTCTTTTTAAACAAAAACTTGAATGCAAAACATTTCTTATAAACACTATGAAATAGAAAGATAATTTCAATTATTTTTCTTTTCAAATAAAAACAAATATCTGAATCAAAAAGAAAAAGTTGTTCAAGAAAATGAATACACTCAGAACGCAATTCTCCAAACTTAACTCATAATGCAACCAAAAACGTAAAAGAAAGAAAACTCATTTGTCTAATGAAATCAAAATTCGTTTTCTAATCAACAACAATCCAAAAATCATAAAAAATCATTAACAACTCATCTGACAAGAACTCAAGGATGAAACCTAGAGATTATACCCTTGCAAAAATTAGTGAAAAATAGAATTTTGAAGCTTATGAAAAAGACTATCAACACTTGAGAAATGATCAAATACAGTTTAAAAATTGCAAACCAAGCTGTGAATAATCATCCAACAGGACCAAAAATTCATTCCAAGAAACAATCACAAATTTGGGCAAAGAGGAAAAATTGATTGTCACTCAAAAAAATTCTTCATGAATCATCATAGGCAGTAGAAGGACATAGTGCGATGATCAAGGATCATCGCAGGGAGTGAGAAATACACAGTGCGATGTCATCGCACTGGTTTTCATAGAAGGGTACGACGATGACTGAAAATAAAGAAAACATGAACAAAGGATAGGATTTCCCAATGAACTTTCAAACCAGGGAGTCAACATGGATCACCCAATGACTCAGAGAATGAAAAATGAACCAAAAGAAGGCAAGCCAAAAGAAGGCAAGCCAAAAGAAAAAAGGAAGCAAAGACCAAAAGAGGACATTCCTCAGTATGGTCGTTAATTTTGTTATCGGAAAAATCGGTAAGTGCTGACACAAACTAATCCCCCTAAATTCAACAAGAAATTAGAAAAAAACATAACATAATACAAGCTTCTCCTTAGATTTCATTGTAATGTAAACTAGTTCAATGAGGGACAAATGACACACCATTTTAACATCGTTTGATCCTTGCTAGTGTCATCCTTTCTCCATATTTGGATTTGTGGGATGTTGAACATGTTAAGAACCACAAACCAACAAAGAGAGAGGACAACAATATATATATTCCAATGAAACCTATGCATAAGATCAAGGATTTATACAATAAAAATAGAGATACTTTTATAGGGAAGAAATGTATTACTGCATTATATTCATGAAAGTGGAGAATACAACCTATGCCTTGATATTGCAAGGTCCCTTCCAATGGCCTTTTGCTTCAACACACACACCTTTTCTCTAATGCTTTTGATGAAGAGTATTCACAACCTGACTTGGAAAGTTAAAGCAAATCTATCACAAGTACAATCTTTAGCAGAATTCTTCATGCATAAGCCAACCTAACTTTTCCCATTAGAGATCCCTCTTTATATAGAGTGAAGAGGGATGGATGAAGTTATTAGGATAATCCCACTAAATCAGAGAAGTGAGTGAGATCCAAACTGATCGGAGGCCACCTCATCCTTATGAATATTCCATTCTAGAACCTTCGAGAATTTCACCTTTTTCCTTTGCTTGAGCATCGTCGCACCCTAAACACAAGAAACCCGTGATGACGTCGTAGTCTACTGTGCCACAACATGAAAGGATCAAGTATCTTTGCACCCTTATCATTTGGAAAGGTGCAATGATATTATTTTTTAGGGTTTTTAAGAAAGGAGAGATGATTCCATTTCCTAGGGAGAAAGTCTTATTTCTTCAGTAGCTTCAGGAAACAAAGGAGTAAGAAATACACATATCGTCGGTGATCACGGGGTTGGCCAAAATAATGTGTAACATCCATCCATTGTTTAGAGACCTAAAAGAGCAAACATAATCAATTAAAAGTCTCATTATACTTAATAAAGACTAGCTATAGAATCTATGATTCTATAGCTGGTCTAAAAACATACTAAAATCAAAACAAATTTAAATTTAGATCTGTATTAAAATCAAAACAAATAAAAACAAGACTAAAATAACAATTTTCATTACCAGAAATTATGTATTGGAAATCTAAGATGCATGCAATTGGGATTCAACAATGATATTAACATTGGTGGAATTTTTGACAAACTTGTCTGGAGAATTCTTTGGTTTCTTATTATCTCGAGGAAAACTTTGTTCTATATCACATATCAACTATTGTTTTTCCCTATTTAGGTCATTTTTTTGCCTCTGTATTTGATCGAGGCACATTTGTAGGTAAGGAACAGTTTCATAATACTTTTTGGCCCAATATTGGTAGCAAAGACAGTTCTCAGGGTCTAGATCAGGGATGGAATGTTGGTGGTTCTTATCTAAGAGTTTCTCTATAGAAACATTACCCTTTAGAGAAACCCCAATGCCCTATAGTCCTTCAGACCTATGAATAAAGGGAGGTAAATTATAAAAAAAGTCATACTAGGTCTGATCCTCTACTTCATTTTTTCCATTTATGTCTCCACAAGAGGAATCATGATCCTCTATGGTCATAGGTTCAATCAGAATTGGCTATGAATTAGAGTTGTTTCCTGACAACCTGTCTTTCTGTTATTAAAATGAATCCCTTCCTTACCCTTAACTCATTTTCCATGCTTACTAAGCTGGAGGTTGGTTTCTAGGAATGTAGAATTAATCCCTGTACCTTTCTTGAAATGATCCAAGGGCTTCTCCTTCAATTGGTCAAGTATTGATTCTAGGTTTTGAACTTGGACTAGTTTTCCCTTAGCCTTGATTTGAGTAAAACGAGAAACATGGGTAGGAATTAATTTATTTAAATGAGGAGATGAACTATCTGACTCCTCTATAACCCTAAACACCTGAGAACTAGTGTTAATATCTGAGAAGAAGCTGAAAAATTACAAAAAAATCTATAGAACCTTTACCTCAACCGAATAAAAAATTATGAGAAATTACTCTTTAGAAAATGGGGCATATCACTGTAATAATTTCGTTTCTAGAGAAACAACTCTCATGGATAGTAAACGAGCCAATTTATGACATGGATATTTAATTGTTTTGTCTAATGCTTCATTGTTTGGTTAGAATCCATCCCACAAAATTATCTATGTTATGTGATTATGGGTAAGTAAACCTTAGGGTTATTGGGTTCGATCCTTACTATAGGGGCCATAAATTTCTATGTAACTAGGTGAAGGGAAAGGGAAAATGAGACACTAAATAGACTAACCCTTTCCAAAAAAGAAAACAAGATTTGTAATATGTAAGATCTATCATGAGTAAGCTAAAACAAACTTATATACCTCATTCTCGTGGTTGAGTCTAAAATCATGGAATATGGCGAATGATATCAACTTGCATGCCACCTAAAATGTTGATGAGGTTTTGGATTATTCACAAGATGAAGGACAATGAGGTTGTAGAACAAATGACCCATGTTCACCTGAGAGATTTCCATGAGACAGTTCATCCTCCTTGTGAGAAAGGGTAAAATCATTTAAGGGTTTGAAGAATGATTAAGTCAGGTTTAAAGGAATAGTCATGGAGAGATCATGAAATGGTCTAAGTACAAAGTAAAAACCCCTACTGAAAACCATAAACCAAAATATTGGATGTATGTTTAAAGTAATTAATTCTAAAATCCAAGGCATAATATTTTGCTTTCGGCCATAGTTACTATAAAATATTTAAAGGGTCATTCAATATTCCTAAAATGATTCCTAGTAAAATAAATTTAGAATTAGAGGATATAGAGACTTAATAAAGGTTGTGTAGGATAATTGAGATTCCAATTAATTAAAATCCTAAGGAAAAATGGTATCCTCTTATAACTGAGACTAGGAAATGCAAGAAATAGTGCATTGATCAAAGCGAGACAGGTAAGATGATATTGTTCAAAGAATTAACAAAATGAGATATTCAAGAAAAATATTTAATTTCATGCTTCACAATCATGAAATTAAGGATAAACGAGTAATCATGATACAAGCATAACCCACTCAAACCACAAAAATGGCAGAAAAGAAGCATACTAAAAATTGTAAAGGCAAATGATTATATAAAATCAACCAAAATCACTAAAGAAATATTTTTTACAAAGAATCTATCAATTTTATGAAGATAACATACTAGAAAACGAGCAATTATAAAGGTAAGTCTGTATTTCAAAGAAGAATAACAGGGTGTTAGTTGGGGTAGCCAACAAATGGCAACTCACTGGGAGAAGCAATTATCTCTGGATTGATTCAAAACAAATCACCTAGAGGAATAAAGGTAAGAGATACCAAGTCGTCAGGTCTTGAAATTCCTTTTAGACGATACCTTATCTAATCTAGATAGTATTGTTATCAGTTGTGTAGACATATATAGATAAATATTACCAATGTTCATAGTTTAGAGAGGAAGGGTTTTGTAAATAATTAAAATCTAAATAATTGTTTCATACATGGGTCATGACAGTTTTGAGAAGGGACTTCAATACCATAGGCAGAGCCACTACTGCCAGTAGGCGTCCATATCCTCGACATGGTTTCCTTTAACCTATCCAATTTTTTTGATCCCATCAAATAGTTTAAGATCATGTGATCGATAATTCCCATAATTATTAATTTTTATTCTTTAGGCAGTTTGGTAACTAAATGAGAGTCATTTCTCTGGATTGATGACGAGTTAGTAGTAGTGTCATCCACAGGAATTCATGGAGGTGCGAAATTCGGCTCTTGATGAGACCTCTTGTCCTTTAGTTGGGAAGATTGAATACCACTACCCTGGCTTGGTGACCATAAATGGTAATGCCACCTCTGTAAACTTCCTATGGTCATTTTTATCCCCATTTTGTGGATAACTAAGGAGATCATGTCTCAAGGCACTTAGTTTGCATATATGGAGTGTCGAGAGACTACATGACCAACAATATCCCGTTTCACATATGGAAAACCTACTCACCACCACAGATGGTCATAGTTTTGTAGATGGAATCCACCACACCAGCTGGCTTTCGGAAGGCAGTGAGCCTTGCTCCATGAGGTACAATTCATTATTATGGTGAGAATGATTTCAATATTTAAAATATTTGATTATGTTGTATCTTAGATTTCTCTAGATTTCATGATATGTGCTTGGAAATTTTGCCTTTTTCCCTGCTTCACCTTGGTGGTTGACATTGTGCCCTATTAAGTGGTTTTACTTGTAGATGGGTTTTCTACTGGGAACTCCCATAATGAGCCATCATACCATTACCAACCATACTTACTATTGATCCCTTCATTTTGATGAATATAAGTTGCACAAGTTATGTTGCAACTTCATTTTGGTGAACATAAGTTGTGAAAGCTGCTGAGGAGATGGAAAACAGACTAAAGGAAGAAACAAAAAGTGGTTGGAAGGACATCACAACATTGATTTTTAATACAGATGTTGCAAAAATATCAAGAAGAATAAAAAACTCTCAGGTTCTCAACCAACGAACCTAGATCGGAATATTTATATGAGATCAATATGATTGTAATAGGGTTGTTAATGAAAGGTTGGGGTTATTGTTATTGCTAGAGTCATTGTTGGTATCATTCATGTTGTTAGCTTAGCTAAGTATTGAGATTTGGGTAAGAACCAGACTCTCAATGTAATAGATTTTTTATTATTGTAGAGTTGGAAAGAGTAAGGGACTGAGATAACCTTGTCTCATACTTGTCAGGGAACATCCTCTGATTACTTGTATATGTGACTCAAGCTGTGAGAAGAACCTGATAGGTTAATACAATTGGAGACCCAAATTTTGAATATATCCTATGTATCTAGTATTCTGAATGTATTGAATGTTACTCTGTATTATCCTTTATGTCTGATATGTTTAAATGCTTCCTTGTGAATGGTGACATAACTTTGTTTATGTATTTATAGTGAAGAAATGTTCAGAACTGCCATAGGTTTAATCTATCTTGCGCAAGACTACCATGAATCTTGATACTTCATAGATTTGTCTAAGTATTGTACTTACCCTTCCATCTATTTCTTGTCTTAGTTGCACTTCGGGTGAGACTTCTTCCTTCCTGGGAAGATGAAAATGCCAGTTCTCTAGACGACTTTGTTACGTTTTGTTCGTAACTTGAGAAGGACCCTGGTCTGATCACTTTTGCACCAACAAAATGGTTTCATTGTCGGGACCTATGTTTTAAAAGGGAACATGTAAGGAGAATTCTTTCGTGGATCTATAGATCTGAGATTCAGAAATGGAGGGAATGAAATTGTGATGCCTTTATATGGAAGGAAGCAGATTTGTGAGGTAAAAATGAGAAGGATACAAGAGATTTTGTCTTTTGTTTAGAAATAATGAGTGACTAGTATAAGATATTTTGGGTAAAATTCTCAGAAGAACTATTCCATTAGATAGAACGGCTCCAAGAAGCTCCAAAATTCCAATAACGTGTCAAGAAGACATGTTCTTGGAATACAAAGAAGATCACAACACTTCATTAGTTGGATCACCAGATTACGTGAGTAGTCGATTTCTAGGTTAATGTGACTCTAGAAGGATATATCATTGAATTCATAGCTAAGAATCACCAAACGTTTTCACAGGTGGAAGAAATTTTCAAGAAAGGTGCACAAGGGAGATTGTTGAGGGAAATTCCCTTGTGGATCAAAGTATTCTTGATGGAGGAGGGGATGATAACTATTCTGTTGACTGAGATGGTAGCCTAAACACCTACGCTTGGGGTAGGGTTATTTTGATGGTAGGATCATGAACTAAAGGGGAAAGGTTTCTTTGATAGATGGGGGAAGATCAAGAAACAAGCGAGCCTTAAGGAGAGCCGCCATAATTGAGAATTGGTGGTGTGGAAAGGTAAATAAAGAAACAATGCAGTCTGAGGTGTTGTGGAAAGAAATCATATCAAGAGGAATAGATGAAAGAAAGAAGGAAGAGTTGAGTAATGTAAGAAGACAAGAAAAGATAGGTCAATCTAAGATTATAGTAGAGAGAAGTGTAGAGAGGAAGGAGTGCCCAAGTGGGTGGACGAGAGGAGGAGTGTGGAGAAGTAAGGGAAGACAAAGCAGGTCTGGACCTTCCAGGAGACCAAGAAGATTCAACCCCGATATCAGGAAACATCAAGAATGAGACAGAGAAGGATACTCTAGAGGAAGAAAATGAGACCTCCCAAATCAAAGAAACCCACCCAAAAGTTAGTGGAACCATCCTCGAATCACCCATCCCCCAGGTGTCCACTATACCCATGGTAAATTATACACTGCCTACTTAAGCTATTTATATTTCATCGCATCTAGTTAGTTAGAACCAATCTGTAAGTGTAGACGCTGGGAGGATATTGGGATCCCCAGGCATATCGCAACCAGGACTGTTAGGTTTCATTCTAATAGGAACAATGAGACCAAGAATTGTTGGAAATATGGGAGGATCGATCACCCAATACCCATAATTATGGGGTAAGGGGATGAGGATGTAGAGAAACATTGGTTTATATGTGAATCCATTTGGAGATCTAGAGGAACTCTCGATGCAAACAAGTTGGTAGAGTTTCATAATACCTTGAGAGGTCATGCTCTCAAATGGTACATGAAGGCTATTGAAACAGGGGTGAAAGGACAAGCATTCACTGTAATGTCCCCACTTTGGGACATCATCACAGGGCAGAGATTTATGATGACTAGAGTAGCCAGATGGATGCTAGAGCGAGTACAGGGGTATTTGAGAGGCATTGTGGGGTCCATCTTGCATTGATGATCATATTCCATCATTATGAGCCATTCCGCATAGGTTGGCTTTGGTTTCGTTGCATTCCGACGATTTCCATGATTTTGACTATTTTGAGTTATAAGTCAATGGAATTCACTGAAGAGGTCATTTTGGGCAAATTACTTGGAGAAACCTCTCAGTGTAATAGCTCATTGGAATTGGGAGGAGCATCACTATAGGATGGGATGGCTAGAAGTGACTTTCAGTGGCTAGGGAAGCCACAAGGAGAGATAAGGAGATTTTTAGAGGTAAAAAGGTTAATTAATTAATTAAAGTGATTTAATTAATTAATTAAATATTATAAAATGAAAGTCACTTTGGAGGGAAAAGGTGAGCCAAAAAAGTATAAAGGAAAGGCAAGGGCCTCTTCTCATTCATTCATGTATGATCTTATTTTGGTTTCTGACTTCTAGCTAGTGAGCCCAATATTGGGGGTTTTGAGGGTTTTGACATAACAAACCCTAGAGGACGATTCGGTGGTGAACGATTCCACCTATCTTGTCCCAAGATTGGTCTCGGAGATGCAATACTCTCCCACACCATTCTAGT
>ML786919.1:699083-721796 GCA_009831015.1 Picea engelmannii | reverse complement strand
TATCTCTTTCTTTTATTTGCTGCATACACACATATAAACACATCTAAAAGGTAGATCAACAAAGTGTTTGACGAAATACCTCACTCAGGAAAAAGTTTTAAAAAGACACCAAAACAATGATGATCCTTGCATAATGGCTTGGGATCATTACATTCACCCTTGGAAAATTCCATTTAAAGTTCATCGCCGAATTCAAAATACCCCAGTCTGAGAAACAAGCTCTCTCTCAGTTGCAGGAGATTCAACAAAGGGAAGGAGAATCTTCCTGGGAGTATAGTAAAAAAAATAAATATGTGATTGGGAAGCTAGTGCATCTTGTTGGCACAAACTTGATCAGACCAAGGTCCTTCTCAGGTTACCAACAAAAGGTACCATGTAGTCTAGAGCATTGGAATTTTCATCTCCTCCAAAGAGAAGCCTCACCTGAAGCGTTGTTGAGATAGATAGATAGGGAAGGGTAGGAAGAAAACTAAAGAGGATCCATAGAGCATTCAAAACTCATTCTTGTTCTTGCATAAGAGTCATTAATAGATCTGAACCATATAAATGCAAGAATTGAACCTACTTACGTTGCGAGAAACAATTAAACATAGAACCATCAAATAGAACTCATAAGCCATAAAGAAGTGTTGTAATTCATAAGTAACCAAACAAGGACACATCATATTTTAAAATTTGATCCTTCTTCATATTATATTTTATATATTTCTCTATTTACAGACTCAGAATCAAACAGTAGGGTACATTATAGAATCTTGCTTGTCTTCCCTTGACTTACAACAAGTATCAACGACTAATCCCAGAACTTGGGCAACTCTGATCAACATGACTCAAATAAACCCAAACCAACTCTACTCAACTCAACCCAACCCAACTCTAATCAACCCTTTTACACTTATATTCATCCCTATATATATAGTTGGGTTCGGTCTTCCTTCATAGCTTGCATGCTTTCTTGTTTTGTTGCAACCATTTGTTGCCTAGCTAGCATCACGCTGACTTCCTCAACTACTTTCTATTACTCTTTCTCCCATCCTATGATGAGGTTTTGCGCAACTTTTTCTTAGTAAAAAATTGCGCAATTATTTCCCAAAAATGAAGGGCCCAATAGGCTCCGACAACAATCCTTGACTCATCCTCGAGTCAAGTGATTGGTTCTTTCACATCCTCCAGAAGAAAATGTTGTTTCCCCTTTTCTGAATTTTCTTCTTCTTTGGGCTCTTTTGTTTGTGTATTTTCTTCATTTACATCCTCAAATGAAGGGCCCAATTATGGTACCAACTCTAAGGCTCAGTGATTTACTCCTTGAAAGCGTTCAACTTTGTCCTGCCATTTCCAGGTGAGGAGTGATGCTTCTGCAAGGAAATGTTGTGTTGTCTCTTTTCTATACTCATTTGTCTTGGCCACAGCCAATGAGTTTCACTCAGAATCAGCTGTTGCATCAACTTGATGCATTTTCATATAGGCAATCTGAATTACTGGTCGAAAATCGGGCAACTCTTTCTTGGCTATGGACTGTACCTCATAGAGTGTATTTAGTTTGTTGTCAGCTTGCTGAATTTGGTTGAACTTCTGCTACTGCTCCATAGGGTCCATTGTGACCACAACTTCTTCGTTCAACACATGGATATTTGTTTGGACCTCCTCTAAAACTTGATTTCATCAAGTGATGATGCCCATCCATTCGATGACTTCTCTACAAATTTTGGTGCAGTCCACTATGTGCTTGCTCAGTGCTGCTTTAGCATTATTGCCTTGCAATATTATCTTCTGCATTTGTTCCTGGAGTTGTTGAGACCGGTGTTCCACTTCCTGTTGGACCTGTTGTATCTTCACTTGGAGTTGATCAATTTGATTGGTGATTTGCGTCCATGCTTCCTGTAACAACTCGATCTGTTGCTCTGGCTCACTTACGTCACTGGCCTTAGGTAGTTCAGGTGCAACCTTCTGAATATTCATCCAGGATTATGCAAGTTTTTTCTGCACTTTTTCCAGTTTGCATTGGACTTGGAGTTTGTCATGTGCTTCCTACATTTTGTATGTGTGCTCCACGAGTTGTTCTTCTCTTGCGATCTTGACAGATCTCTCAGCCTCCTGGAGCCTTTTCTCCAACTGGTCCATGGATGCCATGATTAGGCCAAATAAGTATAGCATTGGCCACTGTACCAGGTCGGCAGATGAAACAGCTACGTCAGTTGGTACTCACCACTATAGTGTGAGTCCACTGCCTGTTGAATGGTTGAAGTGAGTTTCTACCTCTTCCTCCCTTGGTGGGACTAGTGTGATTCTCAACCTTATCTTTGCTGGTAAAAGAGTCAGAACCTTTGTTCTGGCTATGCAGACTTGCATCAATTCTGCACACTGCTTCGGGTTCTATAGAACCTGCTCTATTTGAGCTTGCATGGCTATCATATCCTGCTTTGTTGTTGATTCTGGCTCATTGTGCACATCTGGTATCTCTGTATCTTCTGGTGATTCTGCATCATGCACTGTGATTTCTTGGGCACCCTCACCCTTGGCCAATGAGGTGATTTGTTGGTTGTCATTGAGTTCTTGCTCCTCTCTGCTTCGGGCATCTTCTTCCTATGTAGAAGACTCAGGTTGTTGTTCCTGGGTGTTTGAATTCAAAACATCCAGCATCGTTCTCTGCTTTGAGGCTTCAGGGTCAAGATTGGGAGTTTCTGATCTTGTCTTGGGTGGTTCTCTGGTTATTTGTGGGGGTATTCGTTCCTCTGTCTCTAGGTGCTCGAGATGCATCGGCTTTGAGATTATTGTCTAATGTGGACTGGTTGTGATGAGGTTTGGTAATTGGAGTGGTGGTGGAGGTTGTTCAATGACAAATGTGGATGAAAGTGTTTCAGGGTCTAGGTCATCTTGAATTTCAATGATAGTGGTGTCTTTGGTCATGGTGCAGCTCCGAGGAGTGGCATATGCAAGGGGTTTTGTGTTTAGGGGTTTGTTTGGCGAGACCCCAATTATGGGCCTCTTCACCACTGGTTCAGTACCAAGCATAGTGCCCAAGATCTGGTTAACTTGTGCACTTGAAAAGACAACATCATCTGATAGCTATCAGGGGGGTGATGTTTTCCTCCACTCCAGCTACAATATATCTTCTTCCTCCTCTGATTCTATTTGTGTCGGAGAATCTGGCTTCTTATGCTCAGGGCCTGAACTCGGTCACTCTCCTGTTTTCTTGTCTTTTTTCTTGAGCAGCTCTGCAGGGAGAATGTAATGCATCCCTGATTTACATGGGCCATGTTTAACTCCTAGCCATGACATGACTTCGTTATCAAAATATTCCTCATCCAAATAGAATAGTAGCATCCATGTGTGGAAATGTTCTCGGATGGCATGTCTCGGCTAGATGAATTTGTTGTGTCGGTTCATACTGAAGGCGATATTCCTCATGTTGCAATTGAGGATCTCCTATGGGATGCGCAACCTTTGTGTTGCATCTATCATAGAATTATACCATTTGGCAAAGGATTCATTGTTGAGTGTTATTTCTCCAAGTCTAGTCTGGACTGCCATGGCTCAAACATCTTCGCCATGCGCCCCTTATCTGGTATTGCTAGTTGTCTTCCCACAGGTGGCTTCTATTTGATCATTGTGAATGCCACAAGTAAGTATCCATAGGTGAAGGTTCCTCCCTTCTCCCATGTTTCCTCACAAGCTACTAGTTGTTCCTCCAACTACACCAATTGAACATTGCTCCCTGTGCGCAAAAGTTTGAGACTGATAGAGCATCTAGGGTGCATTCTCCCTTATAGTAAGACTTCATAACCTTTCTATCTATGATGTAGCATCTAGTCTAGATTGTTTCGGGTAGTATTGACTCAATGACTATTGTGTGTCCTCCTCTCTTCGTGTTAAACTTCTTGTATAGGCTGGGCTCACATTTCTTTTTTCCATGCTTGTCGGGGTCCTGAAATCCCTTCGACACATCCTCTCCTTGGGAGGATAGTCCCGTGAGATGTTGGATATCTTCTGCATGGATTGGATACCGCTTATCCAACCATAGACTTCTGTCATGCACTCTGCTTATCAGGAATTTTATGCAGCGCCCAATCTCGCCTGTGGTACCAATGACTTGTAAGTCTCTTAGGTTCATGATGGTGGAGTTAAATAGGTTGATGAACTCTTCTCTCGGTACAAATTTCATGTCTCCAGTTCCATCCGAAGCTATCTCCCAAAATACATATGTGTGCATCTGTGGGAACAAGGCTGAGGTCGTGAGGTCAAAGTCGAGTAGATTAACGTGTTCTACCTTCCCTTTGAGGTCACCCACGATCTCGACCTGGGGGTCGTAGGTCTCATCTAGTACTGCTTCTTTTGTCATGGTGCTTCGACTTGCTGTGGCTCTCAAAATTCATTCTTCTATGGAAGATAAGATCTAGGGCTGCGTATGTGGCTTTTACAATGGTCCCAATTGGTTCATGTTGCTGAATTCAGAAATGGCTATGCTTGGTTTTAGAAACAATACATTCTCGACAGAGTTCTGAGAGCCTTATACTTGGCTTAAATGGGAATTTTTAGTAGAAATTGTTCGTCATCATGACCGTATAGACACACCTGGATGTGAGTTGTCCAATGGGACAGTTTAATCAAGTTAAATCATATTGGGTGATCTTTGCATTTACTTATTTGAATGGAATAGGGACGTGGTTGAATTGAGACATTTTTGTTTGATGGGTGGGTGTCCAAGCGTGAACTTCAATGGAATCTTGGCATAATGAGGCTTTATGGCTTAAAAATGTCAGTTGGGGTACCAGAATGGCAATAAAGGTTGTGACTAGACTGGGTTTTTATGGCCTATAACTCAGATTGGATTGGGATTCATGGCACCTCCGACCACAAAGGTTGTCTCTGCCATATTTAATGACTGTCATTAATGGAATTTCCCATGCTTCAGGTCCTGTACTACTGATTCATTCGTTCTGTAGAAACCAACGCTTAAACAAAACAAATGAACTATGTGTTATGGTGCAACACTGTACACATAGACATTATTAACTGGTTTTACAACATTTCAAAAAGAAAACAAAACTCAAATATAAATATTGTACAAGTTCCATTGAATTGGAGCAACTGTCCTTCTTTCTCCATTTTGAGATAGGTAGGGCTTTAGGTGAGTGCCATTCACCCATCCCGGTTGTAGCACACAATTTAGTTGTGTGAGTATGACTAATCCTGAAGGTTGGATCTTCGCAACTATGAAAGGTCCCCACCAGTGCATACGCAGTTTGCTAGGATGCTTTTGGTATCGGTTGTCATAGAGTAACACCTTGTCCCTTTGTGTGAATACCTTGGTTTTAATTTGTCTATCGTGCCAAGATTTTTGTCTTGGATTTTCAACCGACTAATGGAAGTATGCTAGAAATATGGTTTCCTCGAGTTCCTGTAGCTCCACAATTCTCTGCGTCATTGATTCCTCTTCTGTCATATGTGTGACTTGTAAAATATACAAGCTTGGAGTGATGAACTCTACAGGAACCACTTCCTCTCTTCCATAAACTAGCTGGAACGGTGTGTATCTGTGGAGTTTCTTTATGGTTTTCCTGTAGGCCCATAGTACCGTTGGAACTCTATCATCCCTGTCCTCTCAGTTTGCACAACAGACCTTTGTTAGTCCCCTTTCCAGAATTTTGTTAAAGGCTTTAACTGTTCCATTGGCCCGTGGGTGGTATGGATTGCTCTTGTGATGTCGAATCATAAATTATACTGTAAGTGTTTCTATGGTGCTGCTAATGAAATGATATCCCTGATTGTTGGTTAGGATCCTAGGACATCCAAAGCAGGTAATGAAATTTTTGAAGATGATCTGGGCAGCAGTATCTATCGAATAGTCTTGTACCATTGTTGTTTCTGCTCAATGGGTAAGGTAGTCAGTTGCAGTAATGATGTATCTATCCTTTGAATGTTTGGTTTTGGGGTTGATTGGTCCAATTAAGTCAACTTCTTATTTCTCAAATGCCTATAGATATCTAACTGGTTGTAGTGGTATTTCATCTCGATGTGATAGCTTACCCACCCATTGACAAACATCGCATGATCTAGCGTATGCTTTTCCATCCTTGAAAAGTGTTTCCCACCAAAGTCTTGCCTGTATAACTTTCTGTGATGTGGCCTTTCCTCCTACGTGGCCTCCTCCAAGTCCACTATGGAATTCCCAGAGTATATCCTGCCTTTGTGATCCAAGACGTATTGTCTGAGAATGTTGTCTATTCTTAGTTTATACAATTGTCCAATGATCAACTGGTAATCTGCTGCTCTAACGACCATATGACATTTCTGGGTTGCAGAATATGTTTCAGAACAGGCCCCTGTACTGAGAAAGACTCTTATGTCCTCTAGATATTATGGTATGGACTCAATCTTGAACAAATATGCGTCTAGGAGCTAGTCATACACTACTTTGGTACTTTCTCTTGACTCTAGTCTAGTTAAATGATTAGGTCTGACATTGCATCGTCCCGAATTGATTATGACTTCGAAGGAAAATTCCTGAAATAATAGTAGCCATCTACAAATTATCCCTTCCAGCATAGGTTTGTTAAATAGGTATTTTAATGAGGAATGGTTAGTAAAGAATTTGAAATGGGAACCTAATAGATAATGTCTAAATTTCTGTAAAGCATAAATCATTGCTAAGTGATCCAGATTATTTTCGGCACGAAATGAGATTGGAGATATAATAAAGAAATGCATAGAGATATCGCATTTATTCAATAGAAATATATCAGAGATGAAACCATAAACAAAGATATACATTAATACATGATTTCTATTAATGAAAGAAATGTACAAAGACTCTAAAAATATAGAGTGAAAGACTCCCTAGAATGGTGGCATCTTATCTCTGAGAAGAGATGTGACAACTACTCACATTCGCAATAAGATGATTACAATGAGGCTCTGAAGGCCTTTTTAGAATAAGAAGGAATGCCAAAAACCCTAGACATCCAAAAAACTAACCCTAAGAGATGAAGTGCCAAAAGTCATGTGGGCCCCGTTTGGGTAAGTGAGTACATCAACTTCCCAGGGTCGTAACTTTTGCATACGATCTTCGTTTTAGGCATGTGATAGCTTGATGGAAAGGTATCATCGAGAAGATTCATTTTGGGGGATCAATGATTCCTTTGGCTATCATTGAGAACCTATATCTCTAAAAAAATTCATTTGGGCCCTCAAAATGGCCCCGAAAGTTAAAACCTGCTAAAAATAGTAACTTTCCAAAATTGCCAGAAAACTGTTTTGAGCCATTTGGAAAAGGTGGGTGGCCATCGATATCCACTTGGATCACTAAGCATTCCATTTATGTCATTTTATAGTTTCTCTTTTCTTACGACAACTTCCGAATCGCAAAGTAGATGGGGTGATCCATAGCTCCATATCCAAGTTGCATTAAGATAGCTCCTAAGGCAATTCCTGAAGAATCTACATGGACGTGGAATTCCTTATCCCAGTTTGGGAATATCAAAATTGGTTTTGTAATGAGATTCTCCTTAAGTGTCTCAAATTCTTTATCACATTCGAGAGTCCATTGGAACATTTCAGCCTTTTACATGAGTTTTTCCATAGGTGCAATAATGTTGGCGTATCTTCGAATGAACCTATGATAGTAGCATGTGTGTCCTAGTGTGGATCACAACTGTTTATCACTCGTAGGTGGCGTCATATTTGTAATGACCACAACTTTAGCTGGGTCTACCAACACTCCTTCTCGACAGACTATGTGGCCCAATAGATTTCCATGTGGCACACAAAAGATACATTTTTTTAAGATTTAATGAGATTTACAATTCTCTGCATCTGTCAAACATTAGCCTTAACAATGCTACATGTTCCTTGAGAAGGCTATATATTGTCCAATCATCCATGTAGACTTCTATAAATTTTTGAATTAATTCTCTAAAGGCTACTATCACAATCCTGGATAAAACTGTAGGGATGATCTTTAATCCAAATGGCATCATGTTGTATGCAAAAGATCCCCATTCGGTAATGAAAGTGGTATTTCTCTTGTCCTCTTCGGAGATCCTGACTTGATGGTATCCTGAAAATTTGTCTGTAAATGAGTATGCTTCCTTCCCCAGAACTTGTTTGAGTGCTTCATCAGTAAAAGGTGTTGGGAAAGGGTTGTGCAAACAGGAGGAGTGGAGACTCATGTAGTCTACATAGACTCTAATATCCTCTATGTCTTTCTTGATTTGGATGAATATCAGGCTGACCCACTTGGCTTGTTCTACCGAAAAAAATGAGACTTGCTTCTAACATATTTTCAATATCCTTCTTAAATTTCTCTTTTATCCTGGAGTTAAGACGGTATGGTCTATGTCTAACAGACATGGATCCTAGTTTTAACTCAATCTTCATTTCTCCCATGACTCCCTTGATTCCCTTTAATTCTGAAAAAGTTTTTGGGAACAAATCCTTATATTCCCATAGTAAACTTTGTATTTCCTGACTGGTTTGTTCATCCCAGTAATCTCCCACCAAGGCTAACTTGGGTTTCTCTTCGGTCCCTATGTTGAGTCTCTTCAATTTTAATGGGTGATTATAGGAACTATCAGTCGGGCTAGGTATGTTATTTTGGATTTCTCTACTCCCCTCTCTCTCTTTGACAGCTAGGATTCTTATTTCTTCTAATTCGTCTAGGATTTCTGAATGTTTTCCAATCTGATAGCATTCTATAGGCTTTTCAGTCGAGGGTTGTTCTGAGAGTTGTGCATCTTCTTGAGAATGTTTCATGGGAACCTTGTTTCCAGTTGTCAAAATCCAGTTTTGAATCTTCTTCTATTGAATGTATACTTCTCTAGCTTACTGATCCATCCACAATAGGGTTTATATAATCGTTTCTAGTCCCAGCTGTTACAGTGTACAACTGGTCTAGGTCTTCTCCTTCCATATTATTGTCTATTGGTTCTGTGTACCTGGGTCCTACATATGGATCCAAAGTTTGAACTACCTTGATTCCCTCATATTCAAAATTCATGGTGTCTTTCTTTAAATCAATTACTACATAATTGTTGTAAGCCTAATCGATGCCAAGTAGCACAAGGTAGGGGTCCTTGTCTCCCATGATCTCAATGACTTCAAATTCATACACTGGTTTTACTCCTGCTACATCAATTTCCACATTCTAAAGTCTTCCTATGGGAAATATAAAGTATTGGTTTTCCAATCTTAACTAAATTGGGGAATATGTTAGTCTCAGTTTTCCCAAGGCTTCCCAGGTCTTTTTGGGTAGAATGTTCACATATGACCCTAGGTCCAACATGATGTCCTTAATTTCGAAGTCATCTAACTGGGCTACCAATCGAAATTCTTTTTTGGTTCTTACTTTTCTTCACTGCACTCTCTGAGTAATTTTCTAAGGAAGGTTAGCCCTTATCCTTACTTCTGAGGCTTATTCATTCCCTAAGACTAGGTACAGTTCATTGTGCAAATTTTACGCTATTTGATCATTCCTCAAAATGTCATAGAATAACTCAAACCAGAGGTCAACTATGTTTTGAGGTTGCTCAGGTTGTCTTGGTATGAGTATAGGGTTTCTGGGTGCAGGGGGTGAAGTAGGGGGTAAAAATTTGACTGGGGGGGGGGGGTTTCTTGTGTTTCATGACTAGGAATATTCTGGAATACTTCTATGGCATCTTTAAAGAACAAATTTTTCTTCAGGGGGTCATACATGTCTCCCTTAAGTGTTGTTTTCTGGATCTAAGGTAGAGTATCAACATCAACTCATGTCTTCACTCCTCCTTGAGTAACGATATTAAGATTGGGAAACTATCACTGAGAAATCCTCTTGATCTATGAATTGATAAGGTTAGTTCCTCTTTTTCGTACTCTATCTTCCCACTTTGAGATTAACTCTTGATAATCTTTAGCTACGTGTCTGTTGGTTCTGTAGTGAGAGCACCATGGCTGCCTTGGATGAGGACAATCTCTGGACAAGTGACCTTGTTCATCACAGTTATAACATCTTCTTGGTCCTCTTCCCCCACTTCTTCCTCCTCTGAAGTCTCCTCAAGATCCACCTCCTCAACCTTTTCCTAGTCCCTGCGGGTTTTTATTCACCGTAAATGTTGTTCAGTCTAGCCTATTCGCGAGTGTATCCAATGATCTACATTTATTGGTAGTGTGCATGGTGGATACGCAGAACTCGTAGTGTACCATGTTTGGTACTATTGAATACTTCTACATTATGGGGCACTATCTTGGTCCATGCTCGTTAATTTGAAATATCTTACAATATTCTGTTGTTGGTGCTACTTGGTCTCCTGGGAAAGCATGATATGGGGTGGGGTTATGGAATGGTGAGTTCATCGATATTTGTGCAACTCCTCCTATAGGTCCTGCTGGGGGTACCATCAGATTGTGAGGAGATCCCAGTCCCCTCATTCACGGACATTCATTCACCAAATGACCTTCTGTATAGAATCCAGTGCACCAAACCTATGGTCGTCCTGGTCTAGGTATCGTCAGCTCCTGAATATTTTATGTAAGTGTCGATATCTTCCTTTGTAGTTGTGCCAGATTCGCATCTACTGGGGGTCAGGTAATTCTTAATCTCCCAGGATATCCCACCATGGCTTCAATCTTCATTGATTGTTCCAAGGCATCTGTCAACACGGTTATTCCCAGTTGCATTAGTGAAATCCTAGTTAGAGGCAACAACCCCTAAATGTATCATTCCATTTGATGTTCTTCATGGATTGGATGTGCGAACCTCCCTATGGAATCTTTAAAATTTTGGCTATACTCCCAGGCTGATTCACCTTCCCTCTGTTGGATCTCACGTAGCTCAGATAGAGCTTGTTGTTTTGATTGAGGCAGTTTGAACTCTACTATGAACCTCGTCTATACCTGGCCAAGTGTGAACGCTTGACCTTGCATCCTTGGCACTCCTGGTTCAATAATATTCATGTACCACTTTAGAGCGTGACCTCTCAAGGTAGTCTGGAACTTGACCAACTTATTTTCATACGGAGTCCCTCTGGATATCCAGATGGCTTCACACAAGAACCAGTGCTTCTCAACGTCTTCATCTCCCTTACCCTAAAATTCTGGGTATCGGGCAATCGAACCTCCCACCTGATTGACCATTGTTGGTCCTATTTTTCATATCAATACGAACCTTAACAGTCCTTCTTGTGATCTACCGGAGGATCCCAATGTTCTCCCTGTACCCTCACTTCCTGGTTGTGACTGACTAACTAATTGTACTAGAGCAGAACTAACATGAGAGGGTAGTATCAGACTTACTGCTTGTATAGAAGGCACTTGGGGTATGGATGATTTGGGGCTGGTTCCACTAGCTTCGGGATGGTTTTCTTTGATCTAGGGGGTCTCGTTAGCTTCTATTGGGATGATTTCTTTGGTGAAATTCCTGATTTCCCCTATTACCAGAGTCAAATATTATCTTTCTCCTCCACGATTCAGGCCGACTTTCTCCTCTCTTACCTCCGTGCTTTCTCCTTCTTGTCCTACTTCCTAGGGACTTCTTTCTCTCCTTGCTTCTCTCTCATTTTTTATTTGACTGGCCAGTCGTTCCTATATTCTCATCCTCTGCAGTTTTTCCATCTATCTTTCCTATACTTCTCCTGATACTCCTCCTTTCCTCAACTTTTCAAATTGTCTTGCGGCTTTCTCGATCTTGTTGCGCCACCACTTCTCAACTATGGCAGCTCTCTTCAAGGCACGCTCATCTCTTGAATCCATTTCTTGTTGTTCCCCCTCCATTTTTCAAAGAACCCTTCCCCTTTCTCATGCCATGACCCTCACCCCATCTTTCCCTACCCCAAGCGAGGGTGTTTACACTGCCATCTTGGTTGGGGACATAATCAACATCCCCTCCTCCATCAAGAAAGCCTTAATCCACATGGGGATTTCTCTCAACAGTCTTCCCATTGCGCCTTGAAAATTTCCTCTGCACGTGAGAAAGACTGGTGGTTCTCAGCTGCAAATTTGATCATGTATCCTTCTAGCATGGTGCTAACCCAAAAATCCACAACTCGTGTGACTGGGAAATCCATCCTTTGTAGTGCTACTAACTTTTCTATATCCCACACACAGATATTCTTGGCCCGTCCTTGGAACTCTGGAGCTTCTTGGAGCCTCTTTTTCCAATGAAAAAATTCTTCCGGGAATTTAACCCAGAAAATCTCATACTGGTCACTTGATCTTTCTGAGTAAAATATTTCTTCACGAGTGTTTTCCAACGATTTTCTTCTTAGTCCCGCTTCGTTCCATATGAAGGCATCACAGTTCTTTTCCCACCATTTATCAATACCAGATCTATGGAAACCTCGACTTGTGTTCTTTCTTTCCCCCATCCTCTGATGAGGTTTTGTGCAACTCGTGCTTAGTCAAAACTTGCACAATTCTTTCCCAAAAACGAAGGGCCCAACACATCAAATTCATGAATATGACCAGAGGGAATGACACATCCAAGGATTACTACCTATGACAAGAATTCCTTTAATGCAACAATGGATATCCACCTTAACCTACGCCTTGGAACAATCGATGAAGATTGATGCCATGGAAGGTTATCCAGGCAGCCTAAGGATGACCAACCCTCTAGTAGATGTAAATTAGTCGCAAATCCAATGACAAATATTGGAACTAATGAAGAATATTCAAGAATTAACCATACCAAGACCAGGACGACCTCATTTTTGGTGCAAAAGATGCTACATAGAAGGTGTTAGCACCAGAATTCACCCTTGGATTATGGTAGAGGTAATCCTGATACCCATCAGTTTGTATGTCACAATGAATATATTTAAAGGCGTTCTAATGGATGCAAACTCAGGATGGTATCATTCTAACTCAGGAAACTGGGTTGGAAAGAAAAAGTAGGTGAGGTCTTATTTTAACTTCAGACAGTAAGTTGTAGTAAGGATGAGTAGGAGGAAGACTTCGGTGAGAAATTGTAAGATCTATCTAGGACACCATGTCTTTCAGAAGCCCAAGGAGGAATGATTTAAACACAATAACTTCTCAGATTTAAATGTAAAAGAAACTGAAAGGAACTATGACAACACTATAATCAAACTTTCGTTATAATGCAGACACAATAATTCAAGTGAATTAGTCAATCTTGAATTCTTTCGACATCGAAGGGAAACATGAGTGAGAAAGAAAGCTGACTATTATTAAACAAGAAGTCTCAAATGCATATACATAACTAGATAACTAGAGAGTTCATTAAAACTTTACAATTCAGGATCATTTCTCTACCATCGACCTCTACAAAATACAAAAACTGAGTATATATACTCAAAGAAACTGCCCACTTCAGAAACACACTTTGGAGATTACATTCAATTCTTGGCATCTTCATTTTCTTCTTCCTTCCTACACTTGCATTCTTCTGTCAGACACAAATTTTAAATAGTATCAGCTTTGTAGGAAAACCATTTGACAGAGGGACCTTAAATTGACACCCTGCCTCCATGACCGACTATTCCCATGTTGTTCATTTACATGATGAAACAAAGTTTCAACTACCTCCCCCAATTTCCATTAACTCACTAATGAGGATCGGGATGCAGCCTGAACCCATGAATGCTCTAGGAGACATTTGTGACTCATCAAGTCAATCCCAACATTTCAAAACCATGCAGACCTTCTGATGAAACCAAAATGAGTGCTTCTGGCTCTTGGCACAACTCTTATCCATCGGTCCACATGACCTTGGGCCATGACCCTATTATTATCCCCTATAAAATTTCAGGGCTTCTCATTTCAGGAGTTTTCACTCCCCTTGACCTCAAAAGCCTCGATGCTCAAAATAGCGAAAACGACCCATCTGGATCGATGATCAGATTTTCGTTGAACCTGACGGCCAGGATCATTTGCTCGAACAATCTTAGTCACTTGTTGCTCGACAGGTTCCTTCCCTTTCTTTCTCTTTGCTCCCATATGACCGCGGGTTGTGACCATGAGCCGAACTCTCAAGTGCGTCACAATTTCACACTTCGCTAACTCGTGAGGTGCTCCATGCTCAAAATCCCGAGTCGTGAAATCGCGATGCTCGGATCAGCTGACACACACCCCTCTGAAATAGATGGCCTAGATTTTATCGGCATTTTGGGACCTTGAGCCATTGACACTTCTCATCTCATCTTTCCTGAAATACTTTCTCTATAGCTCAGATCCTGTGCCATGCATCCCCTTTGATCGGATAGTTAAGATTATTTCACAATTTCACATGTTGCGAGTTTTTAGGACTTGCCCTCCTACATTCCTGACTCACAAAATCATGAAAATCTGACCCAACGGTCAAGATATCTCCCTTGATCAATGACTACAGTATTTTCATGATTTCTCATTTCGCGAGATCTGATGATTTTGCTCCTTGACTGCTCCAATCCGTGAAATCATGAAATGCTTAATCATGTGCCACGCGTCCTGCTGAGAAGGACGACTTAGATCATTTCATGATTTTGCACTTTGCGAATCCTCATAACTTTTCCCTTTAACCTTTTTGACTTGTCAAATTGCGACTCTACCTGATGCTACTCCTCGTGTAACTCTATGATCATGATTTCCCGATGGTCATCGATCTGGTCTGCTTAATGGATCTCTATCGTTGAACACTGAAGCTGCCCACCTGCTTGTATTTTAAGCTCGAAATGAAATTTTCTGCATGATGCACTTGGATGCTTCTTGCATAGGCCGTGGACCTGGATACCCCTTTTCCCGTGACAAGTATTGGTGATAACATTTGGCTCCATGGGGGATGGCATGCTCCCTGCGAGCTTCCAAGAACAAGTAGTTCCAGTCACCTTAATCATTGGGCTATGGAGTCGATCCCCAAAACATCCTTCTGTAAAATACAGGCTAATAAATAAAACAAAACAAAACACACATGCTCCAAGGAGCTTATTTATGTACATTCCTAAACTAATTGATTTTAATACATGGTTCTAGGTGAAAGAAAATTTCCACCATATCCATTCAAGTAACTTCCTAGCTGGAAGTTCCTTCGCTCTGTCAGTGATTGATAACATATGATGCAACCACGACAACATAATGGTTATATCCTTCATCTTTCCTCTGAATTTTCAAAATGAGATGAAGCTGAGAGGATTCAAAATGTGGAGGAACTGCAACTCCATGTACTCCCTGACTGGCTCATAGAATAGGTGATAGAAAACATGTTCTTTCTAGAAATTTCTCATGCATGGCTGGATATCTATGGAAATCTTAGGTGAATGAGAGGATGATGCAGGATGACTGATTTTAGAGGATAATTGCTCACTTACAGGCTCTAAGAAGGCTATAAACTTCATATTAGGCTCCTCTTCTTCTTCTCCATGGCTCTCCCAAGGATCAGATTCATAATCATCATAAATGGGGACCATGGGAAAGCTCTGTTGTTTTTCATGTCATTCAGTGTCTTCATGGTGATGAAATGTAGGATAATCTTGTTGCTCATCATCACTAGAATATTCATCAAAACAGGGTTTCCCTTCATATCTATGATCAACCTCCAAAACAGTGATCCGATCGAGAATATAACTATTAAAAATATCCATTTCAGGGAAAACAGTAACCACTGCTTCTGGATGTTCATACATATGATTTTTCTCTTTAATCCTAGGTAAAAATATATCATGGGAAACCTCTTGAAGGAAAATAGAAGAATCTTCCTCCACAACCATCTCTTCTTCATCATAAGTAAGGCTGCTAGGAACATCTGCTTCAACCCCATATCCAGGAGAGCTATCTACTGTAGACAACATCTACTCTATATACTCAGAATTTTCACAAGAGGCATGTTGATATTTATGAACATCTAAAACAACAAATGTATCTGAAATGATGTCAGATGTTTCTGTTCTAGGGCTAACATAATGAATATCATTCAATGCCTCCATATTTTCATAGAGAATTCTTTCTTCTACAGTAAAAGATTCATCACAAACATGGTTTTCAAGACCAACAGAGGCTTCATGAAACAAATAAAATTCATCATAGAAACTTTCATAAACATGCTCAGCTAGAAAATAATCCTTACAAAATGAATTGAAAGCTATATGAAAACTAGTCAAAGAATTGATGCTTACAGTGGGAAGATATTGACACCAATCAAGAGAATTCCCCCCTATTGAATATATGGAAATATTAATCTAGACATCTTCATACATGATATTAAGTCGATGAATAACTTCATGAAAGTCTAGTAAATGCTCATCTGGTACCTTCAAAAATTTTTCTTGAAATTCAGAGAGGATATCTTCTGATTCATCTTTATAAGGTAGTGGATTTGGGAAACCAACTATTTTCGAAAAATCACAGAAGGCATACCTCGGAGCTGAAGTCTCTTTCATTTCAAACCAGTGGGGTTGCCAGTGGACTCTTTAGGCATGGAGTCACTAGGTGAAACATGCACATCTTTGAATGTGTATGGTATTTTTTCACCATCTTGGTTCTCCCAGGGAACTTCTCAAGATGAGAAAGTAGCTTCTAAAAAATTTCTTGAGAAAGCTCCTCTGGGTCAGCTTCAGGTGTGCTAGAGGAAGCTACAACTGAAAATTTTGGGTGGAAACAGTGGAGTCGCCATGTGTAAGTGCAATCTTCAATGGTTTTGATATCTTATGCACCCTTAGAATCAAAAACTTCATTGTCATTCAATCCTAGGGAAAATCTTCAATTCATCCCCGACAATGGAACCATAAATGTTAGCACCAGAATTCACCCCTGGATTACGGCAGAGGTAAGCCTAATACCCATCAAGTTTTTTGTCAAAATGAATAGATTTAAAGGAGGTATAATGGACATAGACTCAAGATGGTATCATTCTAACTCAGGAAATTAGGTTTGAAATAACAAGAAGGTGAGGTCTTAGTTTAACTTCAGACAATAAGTTGTAGTAAGGGTGAGTAGGAGGAAGACTTCAGTGAGAAAATGTAAAGATCTGTCGAGGACACCAAGTCTTTTGGAAGCCCAAGGAGGAATGATTTAAACAAAAGAACTTCTCAGATTTAAATGTAAAATAAACTGAAAGGAGCTATGACAACACTATAAGGAAACTTTCATTATAATGAAGACACAATAATTCAAGTGAATCAGTGAATCATGAATTCTTTCAGCATCAGAGGGATACAAGAGTGAGTAAGGAAGTTGATTGTTATTAAACAAGAAGTCTCAAATGCATATACATAACTAGATAACCAGAGAGTTCATTAAAACTTTACAATTCAGGAGCATTGCTCTACCATCGACCTCTACAAAATACAAAATGTGAGTATATATACTCAGAGAAACCGCCCCCTTCAGAAACACACTCTGGACATTACATTAAATACTTAGCATCTTCATTTTATTCTTCCTGACTGCACTTGTATTCTTCTGTCATATGCAAATTTTAGGCAGTATGGGATTTTTAGGAAAATCATTTGACAGGGGGACCTTGAATTGACAGCCTACCTCCACGGCCAATTGTTCCCATGTTTTCTCATTTACAGGATGAAACGAGGTTTCAACTACCTCCACCAATTTCCATTAACTCACTGCATTAGGATCAGGATGGAGCCTAACACCCATTGTTATCGGACTAATCAGTAGGTGCAGACACTAACTGATCTCCCTAGATCCACCTAGATCTAGAACAAAACACACCAGAACATGATGCTTTCCTTAAGTTTTAGATATTGAATTTACTAACTAAAGAGGGATGGGTGACATCACATTTAAATGTCGCTTCCTCTCGCCATCACCATCCTAGCTCCATTCCAATGCTCATACAATGATGATCCTACAAAAGAACACAACCAACCAAAGTGATAGCAATAGCATAAGCTCAATATAAACCTATGTATGTGATCAAGGAATCATACAATAAAATACAACAAGCTTTATAGGAAAGGATCATATTATTGTATCATATTAAATGTGAAAGAGAGATTACAACCATGGCCTTGATGTCATAAGGTCACTTCCAACTATCCTTCATTCCCCACACACTTTCACTCCAACAATTCTGAGAGCAAAGATCTGATAATATTCACAATCTATCTTGACAAAGTGGCTCATCTAGCCAAGCTAAAAATCTCCAAAGCTCAATCCAATCCAAGCTAATCCCAAAAGCTCCAAAGCTAACCAAAGCTAACTTTCTCCATGAGAGCTCCTCTCCTTTTATAAGATGAAGAAGATAAGGTGAGGAGGTTAGGATGATCCCACTAAATCATGAAAGCAAGTAAGATCCAAACCATTCGGATGCCACCTCACCATGGAAGTTTCTCCTTTTCGAGAAAATGCTTGTTTTTCCCACGTGTAAGCATTCTCACACCCTACCTATAGAGCAACCTGTGAACCTCTTGCTTTGAGTGTCTTTCAATTACAAAGCGTGTGTTTTCTTTAGAATTGTTTAAGGAAAGATGAGATTTCTTCTGAATAGTTCTCTTTAAAAGAAAACTATTAGTTTGGGTTTCTTTGTTTTAAGATCAAAAAATGCCAAGAATCATGCAATTTCACTACTTCAAATGAAAGAATGCCCCCAATCTAATATAAAGCAAGAAATTAAATCTTTTTGTTTCAAAAATTTCACTAAAATCAATAATGAACTTTCTTAAAACAAAGAAACCCAAAATAATAGTTTTCTTTTAAAGCAAACTATTCAGAAGAAATCTCATCTTTCCTTAAACAATTCTAAAGAAAACAAATGCTTTGTAATTGAAAGATACTCAAAGCAAGAGACTAATCCTTCAAAACCAAGAAAAGCAAAAGTGGCTAAAAGCAACTCAAAGGATGTCAAGCAGACTATAAGAAAATCAATATAGGCTCTAAAAGCTCAATCCAGCTGATCAAAGCAAAACTGGGTCATCTAAAGATGACATGACCCAATCCAAAAAGTTTACAAACAAGCTCGCAGCCTAGCAGTATATTACAGTGCAAGAATTAGGTATTCTCACAGGCTAGACATTGGTAGGGTGCGAGAAGTTCACACTGAACCTAACAGCAGGGTGCGAACATCAATGATTGTCACAGTCCATAGAGAGGTACAGTGCGAGAATGTATGTAATCAAAGAAAATTTTGAAAAAGGACAGGAAATCTAAGTGAACTTCTAGATCCAGAGAGTCTGGATGGATGTCCCATAGACTCAGAAACCAGAAAAAAAGCAATCAAAGGAAGAGAAACTAGACTAACTAGGAAACAATCCATTCCCCAGTGGAGTTGCCAATTTTTTTATCGGACTAATCGGTAGGTGCAGACACTAACCGATCTCTCTAGATCCACCTAGATCTAGAACAAAACACACTAGAACATGATGCTTTCCTTAAGTTTTAGATATTGAATTTACTAACTAAAGAGGGATGGGTGACATACATGGATGATTTTAGGGGCTAAATTTCGCTCATGGGCTAATTTTCCATGGTTTTTCCAAAAACGAGATTCGCTATTTAAAAAATTATTCGCCCAAATTCTAGAGGATAAAATTATTTTACCTTAAAAATTGCCAAACTTTTATAAAAAATATATAAAATCCTTATAAATTTGAATATTTTTACAAAAATATCGCCAAACATTTATAGTTGTCATATGAAGGATTAGTAAGATTCGCCAAGGTTTCTACATTTTAAAACAAATTCCCATCCTTAAAATCACCCCTGGTGACATACCGTTTAAATGTCGCTTCCTCTCACCATCACCATCCTAGCTCCATTCCAACACTCATACAATGATGATCCTGCAAAAGAACGCAACCAACCAAAGTGATAACAATAGCATAAACTCAATATAAACCTATGTATGTGATCAAGGAATCATACAATAAAACACAACAAGCTTTATAGGAAAGGATCATATTACTGTATCATATTAAATGTGAAAGAGAGATTACAACCATGGCCTTGATGTCGTAAGGTCCCTTCCAACTGTCCTTCATTCCCCACACACTTTCACTCCAAGAATTCTGAGAGCACAGATCTGATAATATTCACAATCTATCTTGACAAAGTGGCTCATCTAGCCAAGCTAAAAATCTCCAAAGTTCAATCCAATCCAAGCTAATCCCAAAAGCTCCAAAGCTAACCAAAGCTAACTTTCTCCATGAGAGCTCCTCTCCTTTTATAATATGAAGAGGATAAGGTGAGGAGGTTAGGATGATCCCACTAAATCATGAAAGTGAGTAAGATCCAAACCATTCGGATGCCACCTCACCATGGAAGTTTCTCCTTTTCAAGAAAACACTTGTTTTTCCCACGTGTAGGCATTCTCGCACCCTGCCTATAGAGCAACCTGCAAACCTCTCGCAACCCATCTATGGTGCAACCTACGAGAATCAGGCAGTCTCACACCTTGCCTATATAGAAACCTACGAACTTCCTTTTTTATGGGGTTTTTACAAAGGAAAATGAAACTTCTTTTCTCAAGAAAAGTTCTTCTCCCTTCTCTCTTCAGGAACTCAGGCCACTGACCCCTCTGAAGGCGATAGATAGGTTTACATCATTAATGTTCATAGGGATGAAGAAAATAATGTGTAACACCCATGAATGCTCCAGGAGACGTTTGTGACTCCTCCAAGTCAAGCCCAACATTTCGAAATGACACAGAACTTCTGATGAAACTAAAATGAGCGCTTTCGGCTCTTGGCACAACTTTTATCCATTGCTCCACATGACCTCGGGCCATGACCCTGTTATTATCCCCTATAAAATTTTGGGGCTTTGCATTTTGAGAGTTTTCACTCCCCTTGAATTCAAAAACCTTGATGCTCAAAATCACAAAAACGACCCATCTGGATTGACGGTCAGATTTTCGTTGAACCTGACAGCCAGGATAATTTGCTCGAACAATCTCAGTCGCTTGCTACTCAACAGGTGCCTTCCCTTTTTTTACGGATCTACTCCCATATGAATGCAGGCTGTGACCGTGAGCCCAACTCTCAGGCGCGTCTCAATTTCACGTTTCGCGAACTCACGAGGTGCTCCATGATCAAAAACCTGAGTCATGAAATCGCGATGCTCTGATCAGCTGAGTCTCACCCCTCTGAAATAGATGCCCTATATTTTATCAACATTTTGGGACCTCAGGCCATTCGCACTTGTTTGCACCAGGTTGAAGTGGAAAGAAGGATGATCATGGGAAAGAAAGCATGCAGGAAACTGAAGTGACAACTAGCAAAAGATCAGCACCCGCGAATGCAAGAAAGCGTGCATAGAGGGAAGTGACAGTTGGAGGAAGAACAACACGTGCATGGGAGAAAAAGATAGCATAAGAAGGGTTAGGGTTTTGGTAATATTCTGTAAATGGATGAAGAGCCCAAAATGTATAAATATAGATACGAAAGTATCATATACGGGGGTGTGGTTTTTGTTGTTGTTGTTATTGTTGATTTTATGTTAGTTTTTATAAAGATTGCGATTGTTATTGAGTGATTTTTCTGAGTATTGTTGTTGGAGATACATGAGGTTTTGGAATTGTATGAACCACATTTTGTAATATTTTGAGCAAGAAATATATGAGGGAAGGTAGATCTGAGGATTATACTACAGGCTGCAGAGCCTGGTGTGATCTATTTCACCTCACATAGATCTTACCCACTTTTGCAGAGAACTGTAAGTGCATGGCACAAGGAGATCAAGAACTACTATAATAAAAGAGCTAAGAGCCAAATCTTTTGGACGTAGCCCAGGAGGGGTGAACCATGGTAACACTTGTGTAATATGTTGAATGTTTGCATATCTTTAACTTCTTTCAACAATAGATGACTACAATTGATGAATAACCAAATGCATTATTAGAATTTGTTTATATTTTGAGTTATATGCATGTGATTCTTTGGAACAAGTAGATTACAGTAACAGTTCGCAGAATAGGGCCTTAATCAAGAAAACCTTTATCTCCTACTCCATCCTAGTTTATAAACCCCTGAGTCTTATAGTCAACCATCCTTAGTGTTAGGACCACACTATGTACCTTTTTGCCTATACTTTTTGCCATTATTATACTCTTGATCACCTATATTTAGACTCATACTATCACTTTATCTGATCATCCCAAAGGTATACAACGTCCCTTCTCATTACTATACGTTTAATCTGTTTTACATAGTATTTAACATTACTCTTGTACTTGACCATTGATTATAAATGCATTAAGTGTTCAAAATTGCAGATGAGCATTTGAGGCCTATTGCTGAAACACAGAATTGTCCAAGGTCGTCGTTGCTGAAACACATAACTGATGCTGAAACATGGAGCTGCTATACAGTCCGAGGTCGCAGATGATGAGACAGAGTCGCTATACAGTCCAAGGTCACAGATGCCGAAACACGGAGCTATTACACAGTCCAGAGTTGCAGATGCTGAAACACAGAGGAAACCGCCAGGACCGACGATGCTGAAACACAAGGAAGTCGTTATAGTCAACGGTCAACAAAGCTCTAACCATCGTTCCTACACAAGAAAGTCGACACAGTCAGAGCGCAATTCACGTGGCTGAAACAACTCGCAAATTGCGATGCTGAAACAACATCAGCAGCAACGGGAAGAAGCTGTTACACCAGTTGTAACAACAATACCCCATCTAGCTCCTGTAATAGCATTCTATTGTGTAAGAATAGGACATCCTATGCTGGTTTAGAAAGTAGATCCGACTAAGGATAGGACTGAGATATGCATTGTAATTATTGTATCGAAGGGATTTCCTCTTTAAATAAGGGGAAATCATCATTCGAGGCATCCAAGTTTTATGTA
>ML786919.1:680194-691820 GCA_009831015.1 Picea engelmannii | reverse complement strand
AAACAGTGAAGGAAAGTAGAAAGGATTGGTCCTACAGGCTCCTTGAAGCACTATGGGCCTATAGAACTACCTGGAGAAATACTACAGGATTCTCTCCCTATGAGTTAGTCTATGGAAAGAGTGTTGTTTTTCCTGTGGAATTTTAGATAAAAACCTTAAGGACTGCTCTAGCTGTCAACCTTGATCTAACTAATGCACAGACAGCCAGGTTGCAACAGCTTAATGAACTAGAGGAGAAAAGACTAGATGCCATTCAGCAAACAACCATAATTCAACAGCAAAGATCACAATGGCATGACAAAAATATCAAGAACAAGCAGTTCCAAAAAGGTAATTGGGCCCTACTATATGATTCCCAGTTTAAATAATTTCAAGGAAAACTGCATACAAGATGGCTTGGCCCTTACGAAATAGACACAGTTTTCCCCAATGGAACAGTAAGGCTCCTCACAATCGATGACTCCAGAACTCCGTTACTTGTAAATGGTCATCAGCTCCGTCTATACCAACAACCTATTTCTAAATAAGATTTTAAGGCCACATGCATGGAAGACGCTCATTTGCTCTTCGTTGAGGGGGTTTCTACCCCTAATAACAATTAATTCTTTTAAATTAATTTTTATTTAGTATTAGATTAGATTAGATTTTGTTTACTAATAATCCCTGTCAAGAAATACCATGCTACAGTCAATTTTTGCAGATGCCCGATCAAAGCACAACCACTTAGAAAGGACAATCCTACTTTAAAGAGACAAGCTTTCACGATGCTGAAACACCACTATTCAGCATTGTTGACCTTCACGGTGCTGAAACACCACTGTTCAACACTGTTCATTTTTCCCGATGCTAAAACACCACTGTTCAGCACTGTCATTTTTTTCCCGATGCTGAAACACCACTGTTCAGCACTGTTCATTTTTCCCCAACGCTGAAACACCACTGTTCAGCACTCTTCATTTTTCCCACTCCCAAAACACTACAGCCCGCCATCTCCTCACCATCCTTCATCGATGAAACAACACCGTCCAGCTATTGTTTCGCCTTTTCTCTTCGACCCTTCATCATTTTTCCCGATGTTGAAACACCATTGTTCATCACTCTTCATTCTTCCCACTCCCAAAACACTACATCCTGCCATCTCCTCACCATCCTTCATCAATGAAACAACACCGTCCAGCTATTGTTTCTCCTTTTCTCTTCGACCCTTCATCATTTTTCCAGATGCTGAAACACCACTGTTCAGCACTGTCAATTTCCCCAATGCTGAAACACCATTATTCAACACTCTCATCATTTCTTCCGATGCTGACACACCATCGTTCAACACTTTTTGACTTTCTTCCGATGCTGAAACACCATTCATCAGCAGTTCTTCATCTACAACAATTGTTTCATTCTTCCCTGTTGCTGAAACATCATTCCTTCACCATCATCTGTCAGCAAGCTTCTACACCCTCAGGTTATAGTTCGTCCTTCTAGACAGCAACCCTCGACACAATCAAAGGTCTCCACCACAACAGGACTACCACGGATAGGCATGATATCTTGTTGGCAAAACGAATCAAATGGTAAGGCGAGGTACATAAATATTATGTAATTTAGTTAGGCGATAGTTAATGAGAAAGATTTTTAGCCATTATGACCATTCAAGTGCAATTATTACTAATCGCACTTGACGGGAGGGGAAGTGCACATCAAATCCGCGATACCATCATTTCATCCGATTTCACCGTTGCCATCCCCATTTCACCACCTTTCCGTGCATTTAACCACTATTCCTGCATAGTTGCTCGGAAAACTCACTCTGTGCAGAGCTGATACACAAACTCTCAACGCTGTAACTTACTGAGCTAGTAGCCATGGGAGGATCCATCATACGAAATGAGCCCACCACCACAGCGCTTCTTGAACACTATCCAACAACGTATCAAATCTTCGAGCAGGCAGGGTGGCTTGATTACTTCCACAGACTTCAGGCATATAATGAAAAACAAGTTCTACAATTCGCCCGAAATCTTCAAGAAGACCATTCTGTCGTCGAAGGAATCCGAATATCTGTAACAGAAGAAGATGTAGCAGCGGTCTCAGGCCTCCCTATGGATGGCAATCGTACGTTCAGTCGAAAGAATATCATCAGGGATGTCCATCAGAGCTTCTTCCTGCCTGAGGAAAGAATTGTATTGAAGGGCAGAGGTGTTCATCTCAGCTCACTGCCACCCCCGTGGCCGGAGGTCGCTAGATTCATCAAGCACTACCTGACCTGCGAAGGTCGGTATCAGGTAGTCTACCAACATGACTTCCTTTTGCTTTCTCATTTAAGGCATAACAGACGGGTCAATCTTCCCTATTATTTGCTGGGATGTTTGAAGAATATGGCACATTACTGTCGAAAGGAAAAGGATCCAACCCTGTCACTTACCCACCACTGATTTGTTCAATTACTCATCAATGGGGGTTTTAACCAACAAAACTGTCCACTAGATAACCCACCCATAAACCCTCAACCAGCTATCGAAATTCCCCAGGAGCAGCAACAACAAAACCCCCCAGACTTCCCTGAAGTACCCAATATCCCGCCCATAGAACCAACCAGTCCAGTCAATTCCCCTACCCCACCAAATCCACCACATACCCTACCAGAGTCATCTACTCCCGCCCTTCATATTCTCAGTGATGAATCTGAATCAGAAAATGTTGCCTGCCCTATCATTCAGGAAAGACCTCTGTGAAAACGAAAACAGATTGCCCCCTTTCCACCCTTCTTGCGCAAAAAGTGAACAAGAGCCTCAATGAGGCCACCCTTGATGACCACTACCCTAGACACCCCACCAATTCGATTAACACCCCGTCCACCTCCAACCTTTCCAATCTCGGGATCTTTGCCTATCTCAGCCACGGGCACTGCAACACAAGAACCAGATGCCCAGGATACTGTAACACCATCTGCCTCAAAGAAAGTAGCTACAACAAAAGAACCAGCTACTCACTCCGTGGCTGAAACAAAAGAACCAGCCACTGATATGGAGTTACAGGAACCAGATGCCCAGACATCATTTGTTTCAAATAAAGTGGTTGAAACACAAGAACCAACCACTGACTTCAAAATTGAATTACAGGAATCACAGGCCCAGGAGACTGAAACACCATCTGTATAATATAAAGTGGCTGAAACACAAGAACCAACCACTGACATTGACGTGGAGTTACAGGAACCAGTTTCCCATACATCAATTGTTTCAAATGAAGTGGCTGAAACACAAGAACCAACCACTGACACAGAAATTGATATGCAGGAATTAGAGACCCCGGGTGCTACGGCTGAAACACAAGAACCAGCCGCTGACATTGACATTGAAATGCAGGAATCAGAAGTCGAAAGGGCTGAAACACTACTCTCCTTACACCAAAAAGCTAAAACACAAGCATCAGCTACCATTCCTGTAGCTGCTCCACAAGAACCAGCTCATGAGGCTATGACTGTAACACAAGAACCAGTCATCTCTAAATCCAAACCAACAATGGATGATGTCTTGGAAGAAAACGAGTTTTTAAAGTATCAGTTGGAAGCATATCAACAAGAATTATCCAGGGCAAAGAAAGCATATGAACAATAGCTAAATTCATACACCTTATCTCGAACAAAAACCTTGCCAACAGAGACTACAGAGAGCTTGTGTAAAGAATATATGTGTTGCCAATGTGGAGATATTTACTACCAAGCAGGCTATAAGGTAATTTAGGTCCCAGTGCCTGGAGCAGCCCCTATTCCTTCACCTTTCGAAGTCAAGGGAGAACCTGCTACAACAAAAGAACCAGCAGGCCCTAGCAAGATCAAGGTTGAACCTGTTGCAACACAAGAACCAACAGGCCCTAGCACGCTCAAGACTGAACCTGCTGCAACACAAGAACCAGCAAGCCTTCCCAAGCTGAAGACTGAGCCCTCCATTACAACAAAAGAAGCCCCTATCTTTGTCAACCAAGCTATACAGATAGTACCTATGGAGGAAATTACACCTCCCAACCAGATCAATCTCTCCACTTTCAGGGAACAATCTACTCAAACCTTGCCTCATCCCACTACTTCCAATGCTGAAACATAGACTCGGTTATGGGATGAACATGCAGAAATACAAAAATACAAGAAAGAATATGCTGAAACTCAAGCCAAAAACTTGCAAGTGCACAAACAAATCTGGATCAATCACACCTTCTCCAACTGGGAAGCTCTAGAGCAGATACGTGAGGAAGCTCATGAGCTTAAGAAGAAGAATAAAGAATTGAAAAGCAGATTGGTCCTGGTCTTTGATTTGGTGCAGAAGTTGTTGGCCACAAGGAAGCCATCGTGTAACTACTCCTTATTTCTGATGGAGAGACTCACATTCTTTCAGATCAAATCCATTATAGAAGGTAAACCTCATGCAATAATACAATCAACAGATTTTATCAGAACTTTTGTAGCTGCCTCTACCAAGGATCAGCACCTCCTCTATGAGGCATACTTTCATAATGAGGCTATTCCAGAAAACAGGTTGCTAAACATAAACCCCCTTGTTGGGGACATTCAAATTCGAGCATTCACCTCTTTTCTCCTCAACAAAATTATTTGTCAAGATGACTTTTTGGCTGCCAAACACAATGAAGATAATCGCCTCCTCTGGATTAGACCAGAACCGCAGAGGGCAGCTACCTTTATCTCACAATATTATGAGTTCTTAAAGCAACCAGGGGTGACTGAGCATGTTCAGCAGCTACAATCAGAAGTGCTCTAGGATTGTGAAGACATTATCAGATCCATAGAGATTCCTGCCCTCCAGGCCAATAACCTGTTCTGGCAGCAATCCACAGAGAAGAGACAACAACACAATCCTTTTGTTCCTACCAACTTGGAAGTAGCAATTTCCAGGATACCCAACTACATCCAGTGTGTTAGGAATTGTGCTGAAAACTGGATAGGGTACATGTTTTATTTTCCCATTCTCTGGTTACCAATAGAAAGGTATCAAGTCAGTTATAAGCTGCCTAAGAAGGCAGAAATGGCAGCATGGCAAAGATTGCAGCAGGTGCAAGGGTTCAGAACGCCAACGGATAGTACCTCCCAGAGTTACAGCTTGAGTAACTTACATGATCAGAGTCGGTATCAAGACTCTGATTCAGAGTGAGTTGCCTGAGGACATGCAACACCTTGAGTTGGGGGGGATGTTAGGAACACACTATGTACCTTTTTGCCTATACTTTTTGCCATTATTATACTTGTTGAAACATAACTTATTTTTTTACCCTAAGAACAAAAATTTTGGTATCCTGAAGTCTTTTCATTATTAAAATCTTTTTAAAACAAAACTTTTCATCTCCGATGAATTCGAAATGCCCTTGTGATTTATTCTTAGAAAAAGAATGGTTAAAATTTAAATTAATGTATGTTCCAAACACTTTTTCGAATAATATTCTAAATGAACCATAATGATAGAACTTAAGAAGTGTTAAATCCATATCAGGATATCGGGGTTCGCCGTTTTGTAATAACAATTTTCAATACAAATCAAATCGCGAAACACCGATCCCCGATTTCCCGATACATTAATCCTTGATCATTTCATCATTTACTTAAATCACTTTTAAAAAAGAAGGTTTTAAAAGTTAATCAGATCGGGAAATCGCGATTCGCGGTTTTGAAAGAACAAAGAAGATTGTCATCGCATTCCCCGATTTCCCGATCCCCGATTTCATTTAATTCATAAAAGAATTTTAAAGTTAAACTAATTACTGTTAAACACAATTAAGAGCAACTAATCATATTGGGAAATCGCAATTCGCGATTCTGCGAACAGTAATTTTCATATCATCAAATACCCCAATTTCCCGATCCCCGATTTCTCGATTTCCGAGCTCTTGAGTAATGAAATCCCGAAAAGGTAAGCTGGATTAATTAAGATGTTAATGGGTTTTAACTAAATTAATACATCACAATTTTAGCGATCGGGGTTTTGCGATAACTTATTTTCTCGACATCGAAAGTCCCGAAACTCCGATGAAAAGTGTTAAGCCAATGTTAACGTTAATTAACCACTCTTCAAAGCAAAGATTAAGGTTTTAAACTTTAATAAATGAATCATTAATGCGATAATGTTTCGATTTGGTAAGTTTCTATCATTTTTAAAAATATCGCAAGAACTCAGGTACAAACATTTAATGCAGATTATTGGGAATATCTTTGCATTTATTTCATAATAGATGAACAGATCTCGAAGATTTTACGATATATTCGAAATAATTTTTCGAAGCGTTTACATTATTCCAAAAGCTGAATTCTGCTCTGTTTCAGGTTTTCAAGTGAACACAGAGTCTTTCTCTTCTTCTGAGCTGCTCCACCATTGACAATCTTGTCTGCTTCGGAATCTTGCTGCTAAGTTATGGTGCACAAAAAGGCTTCAAAGAAAACCGAAGAACAACCGGAAAGCGATATCATTTCAGATACTACTGCAGCTGGAATAATACACAATCTTAAATCATGGGATGCAATTGCAAAGAAAATGGAAGATGAGCTTTCATTTTCGGATGACGAAGGGGAAAGTCATCTCCGAGATATCGCCGAGACCGGTCTCCATAAAGTTGTTGCACGCCCAAGACTGGTTTCATACACAGATATGATTGCCTGGGCACTGGATAAGGTGGACGTTCCGACAAGGAGTATCCTAAACGAGCAGGGAGCTGTTATCGGCTCATTCAGGCCCGAACATATCCAAGTAATGTATAAGTTATCACCCAATCATAAGCATACTTTAAATTCCGAGTTTTTAGCCGCATTTCAACAAAAAGAATGCACTGAAGGAGGCCAATCATACCCGGACATGATAAAAGAATGGGTCAGAGACAAAAACAAATTTAGGGCTGATGCACAGGGGATATATGCCACTACTTCATTGAATGATTATATGAGGTATTTAGTAATGATGTTATGCAGGCTATATGGGAAAAAGGACTCAAATAACTTTAGTGCAGAATGGACACCCCTTCTAGAAGAGGTTTCAGAGGGAAGAAGTTTCAACTGGCATAAAATATTATCAGATAACATTGCCTCAGAAGTTACAAACTACAAAGCAGCTAGATCAAAAGGACAAACAATTGCCTTTTACATGTCAGCCTATATAATAGATGCTATCTGTTTTAGGACTCTGTTCCCTTTGATGAATTGGAGTTGGGATCCTTCCTGTGCAGAGCCTGTCCACAAGTATCATTCGGCTCTATGGGAAGACAATGCCAAAGATAATTTTTATGAGGTATGTCATTATGTTATAATTCCTCTACACAGAATGTTCTTCGGATGTGAACCTCCTCGGATTTCACATACTGTTATAGAAAATCTTAAGACAGTCGCTGATTGGTTTATTGAAGAACATTTCTCATATGTTAGGGTTTTTGGATGTTCTATCCCACCTCATGCACTCCCAAAAATACTTCCATATAGGTTAATTTGCAGAGAAATAGCTTATCAGTTAGTAAATGGTGGTATTGGACTTGAATTAAAAGCTCAACAGAAGAAGTCATGGCCGCATTTTCCTGTTTATTTAGGAAAATTTGCCTTATTAAACTTTGGTCATTCTAAGGCAGAAGCAGAGTCATTGAGTGAAGTAAAATTAGTGGATATAGAACACAGGAAGCACGATCCATATCAAATTATAAATCGGCATGTTGCACAGTGCGGATTAAAAGCATATGAACATGAAGACTCTTTTTATGATGATATTTTCAGAAACGCTAAGTCATATGATAAAGTTCAAAGCAGGGTGCAAACCTTGTCACCTGATGCACAGGTGGGGTTCGCATCCTTCCAAAGAAATAGAAGACAGTGTTTACCGAAGATTTTACAGGGCGAAGTGTCAATATCAGAACAAGCGCCAGAAATCATCCCTCCAGGTTTTGAAACTATTATCCAATATGATATAAGTGGTAAAGACAAATCAAAATATTCTGAGGCACCCCCTCAGAATACAGAGGACTCTCAGGTTAAAGAAGCACACACAGAAAAGGGAAAAGGAGTACAGACAAATCCAATAGACCTCGATGACATTCCAGAAACCGTCGGGGGAATAGCTTCAAAAGAATTGGGCAGTCCTATTACAGCATTAACCCCACTTCAGGCAACTTTTGGCAATCCTCACGAAGGAGTTCTATACGTGAGTGACTTAGAACCAATTAGCAGGGATGAAATGCCTTCATCAGATTATTTTTTCAGCAAGAAACGCAGAGCTGTGTTGAAACAGGAATCACACCCTGTAGGTGAAAAAACAGTCAAAAAACATAAAATTATTATTGATGGAAGAAAGCTACAAGAAAGTGAATTTGCTACAGAGTTGGCAGGGTCTATGGGGGCCATAGCATCGACCAATATGTACTCTGTAGGAAATTTGATCAATACTATAGAGCAGAAGAATCAAGAAATCACACAGCTACAGGACAGACTGAAAGAAAATGACAAATTGATTGGATGGGGCATACAAAAAGGTCTTGAGCAAGCCAGGCTCAAAGATATACAKGATATTCAAAAGTTAAATGAAAATTTAAYTGAAGMAAARCATATGATACAAACTACCAAAGAACAAGTACAGGTACTGGACAATGAAAATAAATTGCTGCAAGACAAGATCATTTCAATTACTAACCAAGTGATTGGAATAGATCAATTCAAGACTAAAGCAGCTGAGATATATGCTAATATCCAGGAAGAACAACAAAAGGTATTTTGCAATCTGGAAATAATCCAGAGTTATTTTCATGAATCTAAAAGATCCTTGGACGAGGTCGTGTTAAAAGAAATGGAAGCTAAAGCGGTAAGAAATTCTTTCGAAAAGATACTCACTGTTTTACAGAAAGAGGACATTGGAAAACCACAAAAGTTGTCTATTGCAGAGCAGTTAAAAGGAGAGGCAATGATAAAAGTTTGGGAAACAAACTTGGAGGGTTATAAAAAGATCACAAAAAATGTCGATGAAAAATGCCAACAGATGTTTGATTCTATTGAAAAAGAATCAATACCTATCGGGACAGATGGATTATCCAATTCATTAGGAGAGATTGACATTAACAGGTATCAACTAAAGGCAAAAAGGGAACTGGAAGAGAAAGAAGCTGAAATTTCAAATATCAAAATAGTCAATATGGTCGAAATCGAGAAGTTAATGATAAATTCCAGTTCAAAACTGGAAAAAGTTAAATCTACAGAGAAAGCAATTGCAAACCAATTGCCAGGATTACAAAGAAGCTTCTTCTCCTTTGAAGCAAATGAGATACCCGAGGCTCCTAAGGCCTTGGTGAACTTTTTAGAAAGACATGTTCAAGCAACTGAAGCAGATAAAGAAAGTTTTTCTACTCAGAGTTAAAACCTTGTAAATATTTCTATTTTTAGTATTTTGTTATAAACGGTTGACATTAGTCTATTGCAACCGAGAGATTAGGGAGTTGGTTAGTTACCAACGGAAATTTTGGACAGAAATGTATAAATACAATTTCGTGAAGCTAAAATAGGGCTTCAGAAATTTTGGGAACAAGACCATTTTGTACGATCCAGCTTTAAAGTTTATCAGAATATCATTCACAACAAGATTCTGAATCTTGTCATTCAGTGACTATGTTTCTATCCTTCTCTAGTTTCATTCGTTAAACCTTCTTCTTAATGTGCATTTCTAGCAAGTGAATCAATTTGGAATTATATGCAATTATTGTTTATAGTATCGGATTGGTTTGGATGTTGAATGTGTTACAGTTTTTCCTCTGGAATTATTTCAATAATTTTAAGACCTGTAACCTTCTGTTCCTTAATATTTTCTTTTGTTATAAAACCCACGTTCCTTTCTTTATTGTAATAGAAATATAAGATTCTTTCCAGATTAAATCCTTATATTTCTCTGTGTCATGTTTCATTGTTTACAATTTCATAATTGTCACTGAACCAGGAAACGGCCTTACTTGTGTCTTCATTTTCTGTTTTAAGTTTTAAAGTTGTTTTATCAATATCTTACCTGAATGTCTGAAGTAACAAATTCATCAAAAAACCCTTTTATGAAAATATAAAAATCAATCACCCATGACAGTCCCTAACGAAAGACAACCAAACATATTACCCGGTTTACAAGATCAAACCAACATCGCATTGAACCTATTTAACACCATCTTACAAACTGCAACAAATAGAACCGAGTTAGAACGATCGTGGGAAGCGATTGAACGCGATATAACCATCCAGGAACAAAGGGAAGAAAGACAAAGACAGTTGAGAAACTGAATTTGATCTAGTTTTCTTTGTTTCATTATTTTAAAAGTATTATCATATTTAGATGCCTAGACGGTGTGTTTTATAGCCTTAAAACACAAACTCTGGAACAACAATACTCTTGATCACCTATATTTAGACTCATACTATCACTTTATCTGATCATCCCAAAGGTATACAACGTCCCTTCTCATTACTATATGTTTAATCTATTTTGCATAGTATTTTATATTACTCTCGTACTTGACCATTGATTAGAAATGCATTAAGTGTTCAAAACTGCAGATGAGCATTTGAGGCCTATTGCTGAAACACAGAACTATCCAAGGTCGTCATTGCTGAAACAAAGAACTGATGCTGAAACATGGAGCTGCTATACAGTCCGAGGTCACAGATGCTGAGACAGAGCAGCTATACAGTCCAAGGTCACAGATGCCAAAACACGAAGCTGTTACACAGTCCAGAGTTGCAGATGCTGAAACACAGAGGAAACCGCCAGGACCGACGATGCTGCAACACAAGGAAGTCGTTACAGTCAGCAGTCAACAAATCTCTAACCATCGTTCCTACACAAGAAAGCCGACACAGTCAAAGCGCAATTCACGTGGCTGAAACAACCCATGAATTACGATGCTGAAACAACATCAGCAGCAACGGGAAGAAGTTGTTACACCAGCTGTAACAGCAATACCCCATCTAGCTCCTGTAATAGCATTCTGTTGCGTAAGAATAGGACATCCTATGCTGGTTTAGAAAGTAGATCCGACTAAGGATAGGACTGAGATATGCATTGTAATTATTGTATCGAAGGGATTTCCTCTTTAAATAAGGGGAAATCATCATTCGAGGCATCCAAGTTTTATGTATTGAAAAGCTTCAGAGAGAGGGCCGCACTTTATTTTTCTCAGACTGTAATATGATATTTTGACAGATGAATAAAAGACTGCTTTGAGTATCCTTCTCTAGATTTTTCATTCCAGGGGAATCTTGTGAGAAGGGAGGGCCCACCTTCATCACAAGATTCACCCGTTAGTTTTAGAAGTGTGTTAGTTCAATATCTGTTTATATTTTGATTAACTTTTGTTTTGCTGAAACACTGCTTTTAATGAATTCCTCTTTGCTGAAACACTACTGACTCTGTCTTAGTTTATTGAATGAAATTCATAATTCTTTTTATCAGTAATCTTGTGTGATGATTTTATGAGGCTATCCAGAGACTGGGTTAAAGGTTCCTGCTCAGACAGGAAGGAATCAGAACACCTTGTCTTCTGTAGATTTCATTTAATTCTGCAAGTGTGCTAGCCAGGGATTGGGTTAAAGGTTCCTGCTCAGACAGGAAGGAATCAGAACACCTTGTCT
>ML786919.1:667234-679923 GCA_009831015.1 Picea engelmannii | reverse complement strand
CTGTTAGATAGAGTTAATTGTTTTATGCTTACTGTTTTCATAAAAGAGTGTTAGCACTGAAGTCTCTGTTTGAGAGTAAGGGTCCTGTTCTCTGATTGCAGAATAGTTGTTCTTTCCCATTGCAAGTGTTATTATAATGTAATACAGGATTCTTAGATTAATCTTTAAAGATCTGCAATAGGGAAGTTTCTTTCCCGTGATTCAATTCAGAACTTCAGTTTATTCAAGCAAGTGTGATTAATTTAAGTTTCTTTACTACAACACTAAGTTGCTTTTGGAATTGAGCATATATAGTGCGTGGTTATCTTTGAAATAAAAGACTTCCCTGGGTTGATAATTTATGTATCACTTGGTTGTTTGAATCAATTAAGCAATTATAGTGACCAACACTTAGCTATCTTGGGTGAGACTATGCAGTACCTTCTGAGCGTTACATTGCCTTCTGTTGATACTAAGAGGGGGGTGAATTAGTATCAAGTAAAATTTAAAACCTTTTTCAAATTATACTTAAACCATTCAATTATATCCAATGAGAAATGAACAATAGTATAAGAGTTACACCAATACACCACAATACACCATGCACAATATACGAGAAATAATCAATAGTTATTGTTCAAGGGAAGTGATGACTTCCAAAGGTAGCTACAACTTCCAAATGTAAAGGGATGTTACACATAAAAAATACTCACTTTGATAGTGTCGCAAGTGTCGTCATTACAAAGGTCGCAATTGTTGCATTTTGCTCACAAGTGTCGCAAGTGTTAAAGAAAGCATACTACCATGATGCCTATGTCGTGCCTATAACGACATGAGAAGGACACTTGAAACACCTCAAACATTTGATTTGGAAGAGGAGAAATGACTCAGTAGGCTCATGAACCTTTTCCCATCTGAAAACACTAAAAAAACTAAGTTTTTGAAGGAGAGCGCTCCCCTATACCTCTTCTGGGAGTGTTGGCGCTCCCCCTTACAATGTCTGGGAGTGTTATAAAGCTCTTTTGGCCCGTCTAGAGGAGCGTTATTGATTTTAGGAGTGTTGAAGCCCCCCTTAAGCCTATTGGGGAGTGATACAGCGCTCTGATGGCCCTTTTGAGGGAGCGCTGCCTATTCTGGGCAGTAGTTAAGTTATTGAGATGAATGGGGGAAGGATCCTTTCATTCTTGGAAGGAAGTTGGATTCAAATCCCTAGTCCATCCATGATCTTAGGGAAGATCCTCAACTGAAGGAGGCAAATCCTCAACTTCCCCAAGGATATCTCAAGTGGTTAAAGCCTCTCCAAGGCTATATAAGAAAGCTTTCTAATGGTGAAAGAGGACTGAAAGGAGAATCACACCAAACTTATGATCTTATAAGTGGTGCTGAAACATAGATAATTTGGGGAGAATGAGACCTATGATATCATAGGAAGCAATCGGTGAAGCTATCATCATTCAGATAATGGATCTTTTGAGCAAGGGGTAGACAAGGAGGACTTGACGAAACTGTTGCAATCCATCTATGGCTGTAAGTAATGTTTTGTCCTCATTAATATAATTTTCTTGGCCTATTTCTTTCTAATTCATGTTCAATCTCACATGAATTTGTCTCTTTAGTAGATAGAACTATTTCAGACTAATCTTTATAGAGTAGGAAGTGGTCGTACTTTGTTTTTCTACAGGGCTTATCGAGGAGCAAAAGATTTGAGCTCAACTCGGAGCGTGCAGGGACAAGCACTGGTAAAAGGTACTTATTTTCTCCTTCCTCCTCATACACTATTCCACCTAGATATAAAAGGAAGTCAGTGACCATGATAAGCACTTTCTGTCTTAGAGTTAAGAGTCTAGCTCTTTGAGGAGATCTACCTGTCTGCAGGGAGATTTTCCTTCAACAAAAACTGGCGACTCCACTGGGGAGCGGATCGAAACTTTTAGTTTTGATTTTTCCTCATAAGACCTTGTCTTACCTTTTTTTTTATTATACCTTGTTCACCCCTTCATATCTGATTGCATTTTCTGATTGACTCTTTACCCCATCACACTCAGCTTGCCTGTCAAAATTTGATCAAATTTTTGGGTTTTTGGACATTTTTATGAGTTTTTTGAGCCTGGCGCCCCCCTGCCCATGTTAGCAGAGTGCCAACACTCCCTGAAGGTGTTGGACAGAGTGTTATAACACCCTGGTGTCCCTTACACCAGATAACCAACCCCTTTTTGTACAAAATCTCTTCAAAAATTGCATTTTTTGGAGGTCCAGACCCTGTTTCTTCACTTGTTGAGCTGCTTTGTGACTCAATGATTCTTCCTTTGACCTTTGACATGCTTCCTCCTAAGAATTAAACACCTTTTTGTTCATATTTTATACCCTTCTTCATTATTTTTGAGCTTTTGTTGTTGAGAGCTTGAAATTGATCCGTTGTTTTTTCCTCTCCTATCCGACTGAGCGGGAGCTCCAGTGAAGGACATCTAAAGTCTGTGACTCTTCTCATTTGGCTCTTTGAGGTCATCTGATCCAATTTCTTTCTCCTTCCTTTTGCATTTTTTATTTTCTTTCTCTTGTTTGATTGCAAAAGGGTGTGTTGTTTGTGCGAAATCTGCGTTTTCTTGTCCGAATCTACTTGATCTGAAAGGGTAGTTGGCAGGACAAGTTTTTCATTGAATTGATCATCATTCGCATGAAAATGAAAAAAGTACATCTTAATGATTAGTTTGCATTTATGAAATGTTGTAGCATCATATTGGATTTGATTAAGAACAAAATTGATTGAGGGCATTCCTTATCAAGTGTTTGATAGTGAAAATGACTCTTCCTCTTTCCCTTAAATAGGTATTCATTGAAAATAAATGATTGCTTATCATATTCCATGCATATTTTTGGGGATTGAGTCATCATTCCATCAGTTTCACTTTCGTACACCCTCTGAGTAAACAACAGCCATTAAAATCAATGCTTAACTAAAATTTATCAGACTTTTTACATCTTTGTTAGAAAACCTACATTAGTTTAAGGTGTAGGGCTTTAGAATAGGTTGAAAGGATAACTTTCCAAATCTATCAAACAAACTTAGCATCTTACGGTAGGGAGAGTCAAATCCAATTGTCATATTGGCTTGCTGGGATCCCCCTCTCACACAGGGGTTACGCACGAGGTCGCATTCGGGTGAGTTACGGAGATTATCCCTCCATGGTTCAACTGTTTGTAGTGGTTGGATCGTATATTGGGGGTCAATGGAAGGTATACCGATGATTATGTGTGGGAGCCTTTCAAGTTGATTTTGGACTTGTTATCCTGCCCATACGTTCCGACTAGACTATCGACTGTACCTGTCCAGGGGCTGACTACGAGTTGGTGACCTTAGTAGCCACAATCTTTAGGGTCTCACACAAGGTGATGGTGAAGGGAAGTCTCACTATACCTGGAACAGATGTTGGTCAAACTCACTCGGGCTCCTTGGAGGGTAAATCCACAATTACTGCATGGAATCTTGCACCAAGGCATAAGTTTGTTAAGCAGGTCACCAACGTAACTATGATCTCGCAACATTGGATTTCATCACCAACTAGTGGTTTCGTCGTAGGAAGGTTTGTTTGATTGATTGCTTCTCAGATTCATAGCGTGTGTTGTTTGTTTTACTTAGTGGACCTTAGGTCGAGTCAGTGATAATGGCATCGAATCCTGGGAGTACCAATGGAGGAACCCCTTCTTCTAGGGAACCTTATACCTTTCCTTCATTTGGAAACTTTGGTCCTCCATATGTTGCCACACTAAGTATTCCGGGACTCACTATCGGATTACCAGTTTGGTTGTTCCCCACTCCGGTGATCCCGAATCCTCCCAATGTTTCAATTTCACCTAATACTTTAGATGTCGGTACACCACCCACACACCAACCTCACATCGACTTTTCACCTTCTTCGCTCATTAATTCTCCTTCCATTTCTCCTTCTTCACCTACTGAAAGCTCTAGATCAAGTAGCCAGGTTGATCAAAGGAAGAAGAAACGGAAAGAGAAGAAGAAGAAGAACTCAAAAAGGACAAAGACCCCAACAACATCAGATGTTGGCTCTAAGAAACCAGTTACTGTTAATAGTATTGGGAGTGTTGATGAGGTCAACAAGATTAAAATGAAGAATCCAAAACCCAAATTCCCTTGCAACCTTTGTAAGGGTGACCACTTTCTGAGGGATTGCCCCAGTCTTACCTAGGTCTTAGAAATGTGGTCCTCCACGTCATTGGCTTCTGTCGGTCGTGTCGATGATACCCCGTCAACTAGTGATGTTCAGGTTGGTAAGAAGAAGAAAACTGTCAAGTTCCCTTGCATGTTATGTAAAGGTAATCATTACTCTCACCTTTGTCCTCACATGGACGAGGCTTCTTCTCTTTTGGAAAAACTTCAACTTCCAAAATGTTATCATAAGCTTTCCTCCGACCCATCATTGGTTGATGGACTGGTCAATCCGGTTCCATCCCTAGTCAGTCCGGTTGATCAGGTGGTCAATCTAGTTTCCTCTTCAATTGAACCACAAACCCAAGTGGTCGATCCATTTTCATCCTCAGTCGATCCCACTCTCCCGTTAGAGGGTGACACCAAAGTGGTCGATCCGGTTTCATCGTCAATTGATCCCATTCCTCCATTGAGGAATGCTAAAGTGACTGATCCAGTTTCTTCCTTGGTCAGTCCCACTCTTCCTCTGAAGAGTTCTAAAGTGGTCGATCCAGTTTTTCCATCAATCGATCCCATTCCTCCATTGAGGAATGTTAAAGTTTTTGACCCAGTCCATTCCTCGGTCAGTCCCACTCCTCCTCTGAAGAGTGCTAAATTGGTCGATCCAGTTTTTCCATCGATCAATCCCACTCCTCCATTGAGGAATGCTGAAGTGATTGATCCAGTCCTTTCCTCAGTCAGTCCCACTCTTCCTCTGAAGAGTTCCAAAGTGGTGGATCCAGTTTCTCCATCGGTTGATCCCATTCCTCCATTGAGGAATGTCAAAGTGACTGATCCAATCCCTTCCTCGGTCAGTCCCACTCTTCCTCTAAAGAGTGCCAAAGTGGTCTATCCAAGTCCACCACTGGTCTATCCAAGTCCACCTTTGGTCGATCTAAGTCCACCATTGGTCGATCCTACTCTCCCTCTAGAGAGTAAACTCGATACTGCCCACATTTTTCTCATTGATACAGACTCTACTATGCCGAGGGGCATTCCTCATTCTCCTGTGAAACCCCCTCCAAGTAATGAGGCCATCCTTTTTTATTGGGGTGTGCTAACTAGACCTTGTCTTCCCTCTCACATTCCCTTCTAGATTACAGTACAGGTTCATGGTCGGGACATTCCTCAAACGTTGATAGATGAAGGTGCATCCATTAGTATTTTGTCTTCTATTGCTTGGTACGCTTTGGGTTGTCCACATCTTGCACCAGTTACACAGAATCTGTTAACTTTTAACAAAAGAACTAGTCAACCTTTAGGGATCCTTCCTCAATTTCCTGTAACTTTGGGAGGGAAAACTATCTTTATCGATGTCATGGTAGTCTGAGACCCCTTGGATTTCACTTTACTCCTTGGGTGGGATTATGTCTATGCTATGAAAGCTCTTGTATCCACCCTTTTCTGTGTGATATCTTTCCCTCACGATGGAAGAATTGTGACTATTGATCAAATTTCATTCATCGGCCACGACTGGGTTACCTCTTTAAGTGGTTCCTATATGCAGACAGTATCGCCCCCACCGCATGTCAATTATGTGGTGTTGTCTCCCATGACCTCAACTTTCGATGATTTGTATCTGGTAGTTGACATGGTGATTTCTTTGATAGGGTTATTGGAGCTCGATCTCCTTACCCTTGTCATGACCCTCGACATGTGTTCCTTCTAGAGTGATTGTCTTCCATCCGATGAAGATCTATTGGAAGCCATGACCATGTTTTGTCCATTGACATGGTATCCTTCCAGAGCATTATCCTCTTGGAAGCCATGATCAAGAAGAAACCATGAGCATAGTTTCTCTTCTCTTTGGCAAGCTCGTTAAAAAATGAAACAGAGGCTCTGAGCATAATTCTTTTCCTGTGTCAAGCTCGTTAAAAAATGATACAGTCACCTCTCTTGAACCTTCTTTTCATCCACCCTTCTCCTTCGTGAATGAATCGAATCTTGGAAGGCATTTCTCTAGCCTTTGATGATCTTTTTGGAGTGAAGCCACTAGCTTTCAAGATGGGGGCATACCAAGCTTAGTATTTGTTCTTTCTCATGCTTGTAAATACATGAGAATGCATCCAGGTAGACTTTTATCTCTTTTTCGGACCTGTATGGATACATGAAAAAGGAACCCCCTGGAGTCTCCTTTAAGCTCTTTTCAGACTCTCTAAACATGAAAAGATTTCTGAGTGATCTTGCTTCCTTTTCCACTCGTTAAACGGTTTGAAAGGGCATCTTTCGAGTGATAATTTATCTCTTTTTCGGCCTCGCGAGACTAATATTACGAAAAAGGACAACATTGGAGTCATATTTAAGTTCTTTTCAGACTCTCTAAACATGAAAATATTACTGAGCGACCTTGTTCTCTTCACGCTCGTTAAAGTATTTGAAGAAAACATCTGTTGAGTGATAGTTTATCTCTTTTTCGGTCTCTTCAGACTACTTTACGAAAAAGGAACTGAGAGAGTTCTCTTTTAAGTTCTTTTCCAGACTCTATAATCATGAAAAACCTTCGAGTTTTCTATCTTTGGACTCGCTTAAACAAAACATCAACAGGCCCATATGGGACCGAACCCTTACTTCTTCCAATTTGTTAAACAAAGGAAGAGGAACTTACCGAAGGTGAGTTTTATCAAGCATGTGTTATCCTCCTCGAGCTCGTTAAATTAAAAAGAGGTACTCGTCTATCTGGATGGGGGGAAAAATTGAAAGAAGCAAGCCAAGCAGTTTTTTTGAGAACATTACCACGTAACTCTTAGAGTCACCCTTGAACATGGAACTTTGTCTTTGCACGTATTCTAATCTGATGAACCTCTGCACTGAGCCAATCCTTTGAGTTTCTTTCACTCCTTTGGGTCACCTGACGTAAGTCACAACATCCACTGCATCATCAAGTTTTGGTCCATGTCATGTTTCTACTATCGTGCCTCAGTGTTCAAGGGAAGTATCCATCTCATGAGTCAGCCATCACAAATATATTGTCTCAATACCCGTGTCAGTCCATGTTCATTTGATCTACCAATTATATCTCTATGTCAGTTTTGTGTCATTGATGGGGGATACGTCAAGGCCCTCCTTCGACGAGCCTATTCCTGTCGACTTCAACACATTACCTAGGAATCAGACTTAGAAACCAGTTAGTAATTTGGGACCTGCATGCCTTAATGGAAAGCCTCCTCATGTCCGACAACAGGTTTACTTCATTGAACTCTGATCGGATGATTCCACAGATGTTCGATTCCATCTCATCCATTCACATTCATTGGAATTTACTAGTGTACCTTGGGAATCATTGACATTAATGGTGATCTCCCTTGCGCTTTTTAATGGTTTACATCATTGACCGGTAATCAAGTGGTTTCTACCATGTTCGACATCAGGACATCTATTCACATGGTTATATTTGTACTACATCGGGATCGGTAAGAAGACCCTGGGTTGAGTGATCATTTTGATATGTACTTTGCCCAGGTTGTGAAGGAGTTTCTCTTGAACAATGACACATATACTGTTACATAGATCCACCTTGTATTGGTCGTGGCTATGTCTTGTCATCTCGTAGATCCACTGTGTATTCTTCGTGGCTACGATCAGTTCAGGTCATCAGAGTATAGATCCACACTGTATCCTCAGTGGCTATCTCTTTTATCAATACAATTATGGATCTGCAGTGTATTTTATGGCAGCCATATCTTGCAAGTCTTGATCACCCAAGCATAGGTATACATGCCTTGGGTTTGAAACATGTCATAATATTTGTTGGATGTTTGTGTGCAGCTTTTGTCAGGTTCTCTGCATCTATACCCTTGCTTGAAAGTCTACAAAGCATTTAAATTATTAGTTCCTGTCTTCTAACTTCATACTTTGGGGGGCAATCTGTTACACATAAAAAATACTCACTTTGATAGTGTCACAAGTGTCGTCATTACAAAGGTCGCAAGTGTCGCATTTTGCTCACAAGTGTCGCAAGTGTTAAAGAAAGCATACTACCATGATGCCTATGTAATTCCTATAATGACATGAGAAGGACACTTGAAACACCTCAAACATTTGATTTGGAAGAGGAGAAATGAGTCAGTAGGCTCATGAACCTTTTTCCATCTAAAAACACTCAAAAAACTAAGTTTTTGAAGGAGAGCGCTCCCCTATACCTCTTTTGGGAGTGCTGGCGCTCCCCCTTACACTGTTTGGGAGCGCTATAAAGCTCTTTTGTCCCTTCTAGAGGAGCGTTATTTATTTTAGGAGTGATGGTGCCCCCCTTAAGCCTACTGGGGAGAGCTACAGTGTTCTGATGGCCCTTTTGAGGGAGCGCTGCCTATTCTGGGCAGTAGTTAAGTTGTTGAGATGAATGGGGGAAGGATCCTTTCATTCTTGGAAGGCAGTTGGATTCGAATCCCTAGTCCATCCATGATCTTAGGGAATATACTCAACTGAAGGAGGAAAATACTCAACTTCCCCAAGGATATCTCAAGTGGTTAAAGCCTCTCCAAGGATATATAAGCAAGCTTTCTAATGGTGAAAGAGGACTGAAAAGGAGAATCACACCAAACTTATGATCTTATAAGTGGTGCTGAAACAGAGATAATTTTGGGAGCAAGAGACCTATGATCTCATAGGAAGCAATCGGTGAAGCTATCATCATTCAGATCGTGGATATTTTGAGCAAGGGGTAGACAAGGAGGACTTGAGGAAACTGCTGCAATCCATCTATGGCTGTAAGTAATGTTTTTTCCTCATTAATATAATTTTCTTGGCCTGTTTCTTTCTAATTTGTGTTCGATCTCACATGAATTTATCTCTTTAGTAGATAGACCTATTTCAGACTAATCTTGATAGAGTAGGAAGTGGTCTTACTTTGTTTGTCTATAGGGCTTATCGAGGAGTGAAAGATTGGAGCTCAACTCAGAGCGTGTAGGGACAAATACTGGTAAAAGGTACTTATTTTCTCCTTTCTCCTCATACACTAGTCCACCTATATCTAAAAGGAAGTCAGTGACCATGATAAGCACTTTCTGTCTTAGAGTTAAGAGTCTAGCTCTTTGAGAAGATCTACCTGTCCGCATGGATATTTTCCTTCAACAAGGGAGGGATAAACCTCCAAGAGGAAGATGCAATCCTCCAATATCAAGAGAGATTTTAACTCTCCATCCTTTCCCCTTCCTTCTACCCAAGAATATATGAGAGATAATAAAACTTTACATTAAATCATCACCATCAACCAATCATCACATAGAACCTGATAATGCTTCCTGAGACTTCTTCAATTTCTGCAATTCTTCAATTATTGGAGTACTATGATCCTATAGATAATATTACTCAATGTATTCTCTAAAATTCATCCAAGTTTCACTCCTTGAATTCTCCCCAAAAAGAAGTTATAGAGAGAATGGTAGACCTTGTTTAATTCTGGTTTATTCAGAAGGCCGAACTTGTATAGAATTCCCTGTGCTCAATATTTAACATCATATTCTAAAACTCACACACAAGAAACTAAAGTTTGTACTCTTTCCAATTAAATTTGTCCCACGTCATTTGGATTCTCGATGAAGAAGTTATGACTGTTTTACCCGAAACACCTGTTTATTGACTAGCTTTAGGACTGGTCACAAACCCTATCTTCCACAGAGTGTATCTCCATAATTATAGCGAATAAAGAGCTGAAATTTTTACCACAAGTACCTTGATATGTATTAGAACACATAACCAAAAGACTTCATCCTCCCTTGAAATCCGAACTTATTTACTTATGATTTATTCTGAAATTCGACTTGTATTTCAAATGAATGTATAATGATATTTATTTATACCATTTATGTCACTTCCTTTTAACATTAGGGCCAACCTAACAATTTCTTATTTTGTAATTCTTTTCTTTAATTATCTTTAGGGCCTACATTTACTTCCTTCTTCAATTCACCTTTTCATCTTCAAAAATTCATTTCTCCTCAACCATGAGGAACCACGTGACATGCCACATACCACTGGAAACAACATGATGTATACTATCCATCCATGGTTCTTGTATCTACATGTGCATTTTCCTTCATGTCCAAATAACTTCATCAATATTGCGGTCCAAAACCCATGACTAGGGTTGACATCAATGAAAACAACCAATATTCCAACACTTTCTGGTTTACCAGGAGGATCAATAGTTAGAGGCTTTGTTGGAACCCCGAATGACATGAACCTTGGGTCAATAACTCAGATAACCTAAGAAGGGAGTCGATAAAACCAACAAATGGTTCCATTGCCATATTAATAGGAACAATATAGGACTGAGTAGATGAGATAGAGTGGACAAGAACCATCGAAGAAGCAATGAGCCATTAGAAGGGAATGTGGAGACCTTGGAACCCCATGAGAGAAGAAATCGAGGGTTGGTTGCTAATTAAAGAGCTATAATTTGCACACAAATACAATAGAAACCCTAAAATCACACCACGCAGATACCTAGATAAATACGTGTTTACGGATTTACACGAAATATTTTTATGTGATTTTCCACATCTACTACAGGAGTGGATCTTAAGGTTAACGGATAATCACTCAACGAACCAGATTCGACAGCTAGATTGGACTCTAGTACAGATTCAGCAGCTGCAGCAGGTGAACAAAAAATTCACCCGCACCGTAGACTTTTGTCTTGACAGTATTTTGGTAGGATTCATCATAGAGTTTGCGGTAGACACAACAAAGTCATAGAGTGAAGCCGAGCAAGAATTTCTACGAGGACCCAGAGGAAGGTACATTCGATCCTTGTATACTTCTATCAAGATACTGCTATATAAAAAAGGTGTAATGACAATGGAATCAGACAATTAGAATTCCCTGTGCACATGGGGGAAGGGGGGAAGAACTGACAGAAATAGGATGAATGGAAGGAGGGCTGGATAAAGGGAAGAAGGAAGAGGAAGAGGAACTCAAGTGGATCTTGGCATCATCTGGAATGACACATAGTGGAGAACCCTACCAATACAAGATAAACACCAAGAAGAGAGCCATAGTTGAAAGGGAGGGCTTGGCAAGTGATGAGGAAGAGGTAGCGGATCTCTGGGCTATGGAGTAGATTAAGGAAATCCTACTCGCCACCTATGAGAGGAAAAAAAGAGACCCAAGAATGGGAGGAGAACATAGCCACCCATGTCATATCAATGTCAGTTTGGAACCCATAAACCCATGTGTGACCAATACACCACAGATAACACCACCGTTTAGGCAACCAAAGTTTGGAGGAAGTCCGACAGCAAGAAGCACTTCTACACAAGGAGCGATAACCGGAGGAGCCAGTTTAGTTAATCTTAGTCAAGTATCCACACCGTATGGAGGAGGTAGTAGCTTAGTACTCAGAATGGTAGGACATGACCCTACTATCAAAATACCAGAGTTTTGAGGAGAAGCAGTAGAAGACCTTGAGAAGAATCTATTCATTTGTGCTAAGATTTTGGAAGCAAAGAAGATCACTGATGACAACACCAAAATCACGCAGCTAGTGATCACGCTAAGAGACCGCGCACTAGACTGGTACATGAGTCTAGACACAAACAGTGATTTTGGGGTGACAAGGACACTGTACGAAATTAATAAAATACTAATTAATGAGTTCCAGAAGCTGAGCTAAGAGGATCAGTATATGAACAAGATGATTGAGATAAGATAGAAACCAACAGAATCGGTATGGGATATTGATTAAATATTCAAGTGATTAAAAGGGAAGTTAAAATACCTTATGACCGAGATGTTAGAAAAAACAGGACCGTGGAGAAATAAAATAAAACAAATGCAGAAACAAAACCCATAAGACACACAATACAAGAGAGGCACAGATTTACGTGGTTCACCCAGTGTGGGCTACGTCCACTAGAGAAATTGCCAGGTCCTTCCTTTATTATTATCCAACAAATGAATGGATACAACCTACAACAAAACCCATCGTAACTTCCTCTTCTTTCTCTCACAGTCTACTCTCTCAGAATACAATATTCACCATCAACCATAGCCGCGATACATTTCCCTCATAAAAGAGGGTTGCCTTCTAGGGAAAAAAACCCTAACATAATCTCTACCATTAGATCTGCGACCATATAATGAACGGTCCATATTTACAATGAAATTACAATATACTTTTACAAGGCAATTTTTCCTTTGGGGGCTTCGCCCTTGAACCCTCGTTGGGGGCCCGCTTGCCCCCAAACCGCCCAGTCGGGGGAATAGCCTCCTCGGACCCCGCAGAGGGGGTACCCCCCCTCTGCACTCCCCCGCATGGAAGAGTGTACATACTTCTGGGGTGTAAATACTTCATGGGGTATAAACACGGCTGAAAGCAAGGACCTTTGAATCAGGAAGATAATCAGGCTCCACAACCAAAAATCTCCCACTTGGAGATTGATCTCAACAACTCCACCGCTATTGTATATGATGGACTCTGAACCTTCTTGGACCTGGAAAATTTCTCATTTTCATCTTCATTCTTGAAGACCAACTGAAACTGAGAAGGAACTCAGTTTCTCCCTGGTTA
>ML786919.1:640957-656988 GCA_009831015.1 Picea engelmannii | reverse complement strand
AATCTTGCCAGTTGTAAAATGATAAGTGAGATGTAAGCGCAAAGGGCATATCAATCAGAAGGATGACAACAGTTCAAACAATGATTCTAATGTGACTTTGAAGGACTAAGTTTTCACGCTTACAGTCATGAAAACAAAACGAATATAGGCGTGCGAAAAGGTGTAAAGAATAAAAGCATCGTTCATTTGAAAATTGCGACGAAAAATCAATGTTTGTGAAACATTGGTGTAGGCAGCTTATAAGACAATGGAAAAATGTTAATTGGCTGCCAACACACTCCAACAGAACCTTATAGTCACTTTCTCATTCGAGCATGAGAACCCCAACATAGACACAAAACTGAACCAGATCATAGATGCCATATTCATTACAAAACCAGAAGTGGAAGTTATCACAAAGGTACAATAGCGGAATAAGCAGACAGTCAAGGAACTGTTGTCATGCTACTAGGTATAGGAAGAAGCACCAGATGAAGATGATCCACGTGATATTCAGATCAAAGAAGTCAAAGGCGAGAGAGAGGTGGAAGGAACACCCTTATAATCAGAGTTCGTCTCTGTGCCAATCAAGATCAAGAAGGTTAACATAGGGATCACCGAGCAGCCCAAAATGGCCAGCATTGGAGATTATTGGGACGAACAAACACTAGAAAGAATCACATAATTGTTGTGTGAATACAACGATTTTTTTCCCACAACCTTTACAGAGATGAAAGGAATAACCAAAGAATTAGGAGAAATGAAGATACCACTCAGACTTGATGCGAGACCCATTAAACAACGACCATACAGACTGAACCCCATCTACAAATAGAAAGTCAAAGACAAGATCGACAGGATTCTCGAGGTTGGCATCATCAAACCAGTCGAAGAATCAGAATGGATAAGCCTGATGGTAGTACAAGACAAGAAATAGGAAAGAGGGATCAAGAAATGTGTCGACCTGAAGAAGTTGAACGATGCATGCTTACACGACCCATTCCCTACACCATTCACGGACGAAGTACTCGAGAACGTAGGAGGACATGAATCCTATTCATTCACTGATGGATTATCAGGATATCATCAGATTAAGATACCACAAGAGGATAGACACAAGACCACATTTGTGATAGAATGGTGATCTTATCAGCACACAGTCATGCCATTCAGATTGAAGAATGCACCTACCATATTCTCCAGAGTGGTCATCGCAACATTTAAGGAATTCATCCACCAATTTATCGAAGTCTACTTGGATGATTGGATGGTTTATAGCCTATTAAAAAACCATGTGGAATTTTTACGCCTGATGTTAGAACGATGCAGATAGTGCTAGATATCACTGAATATCAATAAATGCATCTTTTGAACACCATTTGGGATACTACTGGGACACATAGTATGCAAACAGGGTTTATTAATGGATATAGCCAAAATCACAGTCATTGTTAACCTACCAGCACCAAAAACAGTTTGCCAACTAAGAGAAATATTAGGACATACAGGATACTATAGGAAATGCATCAAAGGCTATGCGCAGATTACAATGCCTATGGAAAAACTGTTAAGGAAGGATACCAAGTATCAATGGAATGACGAGTGCCAACGAGATCTGAATACCCTGAAGGAAAATATAGTCACCGCACCAATATTGGTATTTCCTGACTGGGAGAAGACATTCCATGTACATGTAGATGCATCAACAATAACACTTGGAGCTATTTTAGCGCAACCAGGAGCAGGAGACTTGGATCACTCGATAACATTCGCATGCAAGACATTATCAGACTCAGAACATAATTATAATACAACAGAAAGAGAAGGATTAGCTATCGTTTACGTACTACATAAATACATACATTACCTATTGGGAAAACACTTTAAGATGTTTACAGATCACTCAGTCCTGAAATACCTAGTTAACAAGCCAGTGTTGGGGGGGAGAATCTGTTGATGGTTACTGATATTTCAAGAATTTGACTTCGAGTTAATAGTCAAACCAGGGAAACTGAATGCAGGGCCTAACCACTTATCAAGGGTCACAAATGGAGAGGAACCAATGAATTTGTAAGACAACTTTCCAAATGCACAGCTCTTCTCAATACAGATTACTGATGATTACTATGCAGAGATCATCTAGTACTTGAGCACAGGTATTGTTCCGCAGGGATATACCACTGTGCAGAAAAAGAACCTGGTATTCCATGCAGCTGACTATCAACTAATCCTAGGGCATCTATACAAAATGGGTGCAGATAGCATCTTACGACGATACGTACTAGACCATGAACGACCAAGAATTTTAGTGAAAGCCCCCGAAGGAATAGTAGGAGGGCATTATGCAGGAAAAGATACCATGCAGAAGGTACTATGCATAGGATTATGGTGGCCAACGATCCATCGAGACTCGAAATAATATTGTCAACAATGTGATGTCTGTCAACAGGTCGAAAAACCCAACAGAAGGGACAAGATGCCACTACGAGCGCAAGTGACACTTTAGGCATTTGAAAAATGGGCAATATACTTTGTGGGACCCATTAACCCACCTGCCAAGAGAATAGGGGAGAGATACATTATCACCATGATAGAATACTTAACGAGATGGGTGGAAGCTGCACTAGTAAAATATTGCAGTGCAGAGACAGCTGCCCACTTTCTTTTCGAACAGGTAATTACTAGATTTGGGTGCCCAAGATTTTTGATGAGTGACCAAGGAACACACTTCATCAACAACACCATCTGAGTGATGCTTGAAGAGTTTGAAGTTCATCACCCAAAAAAAACACCGTATCACCCACAGGCTAATGGCATGGTAGAAGCCTTTAACAAAATTCTAGAGAACACCCTGATGAAGATATGTAATGTCAACAGGGACGATTGGGATCTCAAGGTACTGGCAGTACTATGGGCGTATAGAACCACATGCAAAAACTTGATAGGTCACACACCATTCAAACTGGTCTATGGTCAAGAAGCAGTAGTACCATTAGAATTTCTAATACCTAGTCTATGTGTAGCAACTATCACACAAATGACAGAATGAGGTGCAATCCAGGAATAACTGGATCAATTACTGTCAATGGAGGAAGACCGAATCTTGGCAGGATTTCATCAACAAGTATAGAAAGTGAGAGAAAAAGTGTGGCATGAATGCCACATCAAGAGAAAGATGTTCAAGGAAGGAGATCTAGTATTTCTCTATGACAGTAAAATGCTGCAACACACAGAGAAGCTGAGGATGCATTGGCTAGGACCATACAAGTTAAAAGTTGTCACGGATGGAGGAGATGTATAGCTGTTACACATTATTTTCATCATCCCTATGACCATTAATGATGTAAACCTATTTGTTTCCTTTAGAGGGGTCAGTTGCCTGAGTTCCTAAAGAGGGAAGGGAGAAGAAATTTTCCTGAGAAAAGAAGTTGCATTTTCCTTTGTAAAAACCCTATAAAAAAGGAAGTTCGCATGCTGCATTATAGCTAGGGTGAAAGAATGCCTGATTCTCACAGGCTACATCATAGCTAGGTCATGAGGAGTTCACAGTTTTCTCTATGGGCAGGGTGCGAGAATGCTTACACGTGGGAAAAACAAGTGTTTTCTTGAATCTTCTAGAGGGAGAAACTTCCATGGTGAGGTGGCATCTGACTGGTTTGGATATTACTCGCTTTCATGATTTAGTTTCCCTTCCTTTGATTGCTTGTTTTCTGGTTTCTGAGTCTGTGGGAAATCCATCCAGACTCTCTGGATATAGAAGTTCACTTAGATTCCCTGTCCTTTTTCAAAATTTTCTTTGATTACAGACATTCTCGCACTGTACCTCTCTATAGCCTATGAAAACCATTGATTTTCGCACCTTGTTGTTAGATCCAGTGTGAACTTGTCGCACCCTACCAGTGTCTAGCCTGCGAGAACACCTACTTCTCACATTGTACTCTACTGCTAGGCTGCAAACTTGTTTGTAAACTTTTTTGGATCGGGTCTTGTCATCTTTTGATGACCCATTTTTGCTTTGATCAGATGGATTGAGATTTTGGACCCTATATTGATCTGTTTACAGTCTGCTTTACATTCTTTGAGTTACTTTTAGCCACATTATCTTTGTTTGGTTTTGAAGGATTAGTCTCTTTCTTTGAGTGTCTTTCAATTCCAAAGCGTGTGTTTTCTTTACAATTGTTTAGGGAAAGATCATATTTCTTCTGAATAGTTCGCTTTAAAAGAAAACTTTTAGTTTGGGTTTCTTTGTTTTAAGAAAGTTCATTATTGCTTTTCGTGAAATTTTTGAAACAAAAGGATTTAATTTATTGATTTATATTAGATTGGGGGAATCCTTGCATTTGAAGTAGTGAAATTGCATGATTCTTGGCATTTTTTAGTCTTAAATTATGAAAAATTGTCCCCCTCATGGTTGGGGGGGGCCATGAATCGTGCATTGGTATACAGTACCTTTTTCTCATTTCTTGAGAATCTTGATATTGATGAGTTTAATATATTTTGGGACATTGTGTATATGGGAATGATAAATGTTTTCTCCTTGTCATAGCATAGTTTTCATCGAAATGAAAAGATTGCATCTTCATCTCTTTGCATATCTTTCAAGTCAGTCAAAACACCATATTGTTCATGCCATTTTCCTATTGAGTAACAACAACCATAAAATAAAGCGCTTATAAAAAACTGATTAGACATTTTTATATTTTCTGGTAGCAAACCTACATTACATTAGTCGTAGGGCTTTGGAATAGGTGTGAAAGATAACTTTCCAAAGCTACAAACAACCATAGTATCTTGTGATAGGGAGAGTTAAATCCACATACTACATTTTGTTCTAGGAAGCCCTTCTAACACAAGGGTCAATCACGAGGTCGCATTGAGACTGGCAGAGTAACTCACCCTTCTTTGTTGGTCTTGGTGTAGAGATTACGTTTATTATGGGGGTCATTTGAAAGGTATACCCACAATGATGAATGGAAGCCTCTCAAGTTGATTTCAGGCTAGATACCCTGCCCTTGCGCATGGATCGAACTATCGACTATTTCCCCAGGCATCATTGTAGTGATTGGTAACCTTAGTGGCCTATCTCTTTAGGGTTTTTACACAAGGTGACTGTGGAGGGGCAAGTCTTCATGGTACCTGGAATAGACATTGACCAAGATCACTCGAGCTCCTTGGAGGGTATACCCACGTTTAGGTGTGGGAGATTGCACTAGGGTGTAAGTCCGTTAAGCAGGTCGTCAACGTAACTTTTCTACCCGCTCTATCTTAGCCCCTTCTTACTTTGTTCCCACGATGTTGGATTTCATCACCAACTAGTGCGTTCATTGTGAGAAGGTTTGGTTTTCTTTCTTGCTTACTAGATTTTTAGCATATGTTGTTTGTTTTCCCTAGCAGACTCTAGATTGGATATTTGTTTTAATGGCATCAGTTCCCGAAATGACCAATGTAGGAACCCCTGCTCTAGGGGAACCTTTTGTTTTTTCTTCTTATGGAAACATTAGTCCTCCTCACATCACTACTTTGAGCCTTCCAGGTCTCAAAATTGGATTACTGGTATGATTGTTTTCTACTTAGGTAATCCTGGATGCGGTTAGTGCTTCATTTGTAAGCACTTCCCCCCAAGAAAATCAAACTCATGTTGATCCTTCACCTTCTTCACCGGTAAGATCTTCTCCACTTGCAAGGTCTTCTTCCATTTCATCTTCTTCATTGAATGAAAGCTCTGAAGCCAATAATTCGATGGATAAGAAGAAGAAGAAAAGGAAGAGTAAGTAGAAGAAAAATAAACAAGGGTCAAAACCGCCAACCACTACTAAACATGTTGGAAAACAACTAGTTATTGTTAATCGTATTGGAAGTGTTGATGATGTCAAGGTCACCCAAACAACCTGTAATCCCAAGTACCCTTGCAGGATTTGTAAGGGTAACCATCTTGTTAAGGATTTCCCTGGTCTATCCAAGGTCATCGAAGCATGGCCTTCATCTCCTCTCTAGTCCATGTCATCGGCCACTGAACAACATGTTGATGACGCCCCGTTGACTAGTCAAGATACGATTTGGAAGAAGAAAAGTAGAGTCATGTTCCCGTGCATGTTATGCAAAGGGATTCATCTCACTCACCTTTTCCCTCATATGGAGAAAGCCTCGAAATTACTGGGAGACATGACTATTTCACAACCTCAACTTCCAGCTTCTTACCGTAAGATTTCTCTCAACCCTCCAATAGTTGATGGAATGATCACTCCGGTCCTATCAACGGTCAATTCGGTTGATCATGTCATCAATATGGTCATGTCCTTAGTTGAACCAGTTGACAAAGTGGTTGATCTGATACCATCCTCGTTCAATCCCACTCTCCCCTCAGAGAGTGAAACTAAAGCGGTCGATCTGATCCCATCCTCAGTCGATCCCACTCTCCTGTTAGAGAGTGTCACCCAAGTGGTCGATCCATTTCCATCTATCGACCCCATTCTCTCCTTGGAGAATGAAAATCAAGTGGTTGATCTGATCTCTCCATCAGTTGATCCTACTCTCCCACTAGAGAGTAAACCCGATACTGCCCAGGTTTTTCTCGTTGATACAGACTCTACCATACCGGTGGGTATTCCTCCTTCTCCCATGGAACCTCCTCTAAGTAATGAGACCATCCTTTTTAATTGGGGTGTGCTAACTGGACCTCGTCTTCCCTCTCACATTCCTTTCTAGATTACAATACAGGTTTGTGGTCAAGATGTTCCTCAGACGCTAATAGATGAAGGTTCGTCTGTTAGTATTTTGTCCTCTATTGCTTGGCAAGCTTTGGGTTATCCTCCACTTGCATCGGTTACGCAGAATCTGTTAGCTTTTAATAGAAGAACCAGTCAACCTTTAGGGACCCTTCTTCAGTTTCCTGTAACTTTGGGAGGGAAAACTGTCTTCATTGTTGTCATGCTAGTCCAAGACCCCTTGGATTTTTCTTTACTCCTTGGGTGAGATTATGTCTATGCCATGAAAGCTATTGTGTCAACTCTTTTTCGTGTGATATCTTTTCCTCACGATGGACAAGTTGCGACTATTGATCAACTTTCATTCATTGACCCCGACTGGATTGCCTCCTTGAATGGTTCTTATATGTATATGGTATCACCCCCGCCACAGGTCAATTATGTGGCGTTTTTTCCCATGGCTTCAACTTCTGATGAATTAGATCTAGTAGTTGACATGGTGATCTCTTTGTTAGGGTTGTTAGAGCCTGATATCTTCACTCCTGTCGCAACCCTCGACATGGTGTCCTTCCAGAGTGTGTTTCTTCCTTCCAGTGAAGACCTCTTGGAAGCCATGACTGAGTTTTTTCCCTTGATATGGTGTCCTTCCAGAGCATTGTCCTCTTGGAATCCCTGATCAAGAAGAGACTCGAGAATAGTTTTTGCGTCTCTGAAGCAACCTCATTAAAAAATGAAACAAAGGTCTATGAGCATGATTTTCTGATTTCAAGCTCGTTAAAAGATGAAATTAGATTTGAGCATTGTTTTCTAATTTCAAGCTCGTTAAAAAATGAAACCACTTGTGAGGATAGTTTTTTGCATCTCTGTGGTGACCTCGTTAAAAAATGAAATAGAGGTTACGAGTATAGTTCATGTTTTTATGTCAAGCTTGTTAAAAAATGAAACAGAGGTCTGGGGATTGAACCTAGATTCACAAGAATAGTTCTTATTCATGTGTCAATATCATTTAAAAATGAAACAGATTGTTCCCCCTCTCTGTTCGAGTCAAGTCCCTCATCTAGTATTTGAAGCTTCATTTAATTCACCTTTGCAGTTGGATGAAACGAAGCTTGGGGGGAATTTGCCTCAGCCTCTGGACTTCATGCTGAAGTTGAGCCGCTAGCTTCTTAAACTGGGGGCTAAGTACCAACCATTCATGTGTTCTACATTGGGAAGTCCAAGCATAGTTTTCTATGGTTCAAGCTTGTGTAAAAATGAAACCACCTACCTCAAGCATAGTTTTCCGCTGGTTCAAGCTTGTGTAAAGATGAAACCAAGTCCAAGCATAGTTTTGTTTAGTTTTAAGCTTGTAAAATAAAATAAAAATCTATCCCAAGCATAGTTTTGTTTTGTTTTAAAGCTTGCGTAAAAATAAAAACAATCCTGAGCTTAGTCTTTGTTCTTTCTCAAAGAAAAATAAATCTATCCCAAGCATAGTTTTGTTTTATTTTAAAGCTTGCGTAAAAATAAAAACAATCCCGAGATTAGTCTTTGTTCTTTCTCATTCTCATAAATATATGAGAGTAAGTTACTGAGCTTTGTCTTTGTTCTTTCTTGTGCTCGTAAATACGTGAGAATGTAACCGAGTATACTTTTATCCTTTTTTCGGACTCGTAAAGGTTATACGAAAAAGGAACCCCCTAGATTTTCCTTTAAGCTCTTTTCATACTCTCTAAACATGAAGAGATTGTCGAGTGACCTTGTTCTCTTCACGTTCATTAAAGTATTTGAAGAAAACATCTATTGGGCAATAGTTTATCTCTTTTTCAATCTCATCAGACTACTTTACGAAAAATGAACTGAGAGAGTTCTCTTTAAGTGTTTTTCAGACTCTATAACATGAAAAACCCTCGAGTTTTCTTTCTTTGGACTCGTTAAACAAACATGGAAAGGCCCATATGGGACTGAACCACTCCTTCTTAGGGTTCATTAAACATACTTCGAGGGTCTCATCCGAAGGATGAGCTTAAATTGACAAGCATGTGTTATCCTCCTTAAGCTTGCGTAAAAATAAAGAGGTACTTGCCAGAAATGGTGGGAGGAAAATTTGGAAAGAAATGTATCTAAAATTGTATTCTGTGGAAGAGTCACTTTTGAACATGACACCCTTTCACTTGCCTTGTGTCTAGGTTGGAAAATCCGCTTGTCTCTTGATCATACTCCTTTATAAGATTACAAATCAGTCTGTGATCCCTGTTGGTGAGTCAGTGTTTCCAAGAGAAGTTCAACCCAGAAAGCGTTCTATTGCGTCAGCCATTTCTGCAGTCCTTAAAGCCTTCTATTGTGTCAACCATCCCTGAGTCAGTCTTGAATCACGTGTTACTCTGATCTACATCAAATCTTGTTACTTATTTCATGTCATTGATGTGGGATACATTAAGGCCCTCCTGTGACAAGTCTTTTCCCGTCGACTTCAACTCATTATCCAGGAATTAGACTTAGAAACTAATTGGTACCTTGGAACTTGCATGCCTTAATGGAAGGTTTCCTCGCTTTTGACAGTGGATTTTCATTATTGACCCTTGATTGCGAGATTCCATTGAGTGTTCAACTTCAGCTCATTAATTCACATTCATTGGATTGTACTAGTGTAACTTGGGAGTCATTGACATTAATGGTGATTTCCCTTGCACTTGTTAATGGTTCTCATCATTGACCAGTAATCAAGTGGTTTCTACCATGTTCGACTCTAGCACATGTATTCGCATGGTTAGATTTGTACTATAGAGTGGTGGATATGAAGACCCTGGATCTTTTATGTCAGATTCAGGTTGCGTTGGAGTATATTCAGATTGTATTGGTGCATAGATCCACAATGTATGTCTGGTGGCTATGTTCAAATTGGAGTCTTTAACACATAGATCCACAGTGTATTCTTGGTGGCTATGTTCAGATTTGATTCATATTGGCATGGATCCACAGTGTATGTTTGGTGGCCATGACCTGTATTACTTGACATGGATCTTCGATGCTTTGATTCATTTTTATTCTGAGTATGGGAATGCCCACCTCAGTGATGATATATTATTGTACTACATTTCCTTCTTTGTTGGTAGGTTTCCAACCGACTGTTCCTTGTTCCCTACACACACTCGACAAAGTATTTCATCTATCACTCTATTATAACTTCATACTTTGGGGGGCTCTATGTTACACATTGTTTTCATCATCCCTATGACTATTAATGATGTAAATCTATATGTTGCCTTCATAGGGGTCAGTGGCCTAAGTTCCTGAAGAGGGAAGGGAGAAGAACTTTTCCTAAGAAAATAAGTTGCATTTTCCTTTGTAAAAACCCTATAAAAAAGGAAGTTTGCAGGTTGCATTATAGCTAGGGTGCAAGAATGCCTAATTCTCGTAGGCTACATCATAGCTAGGTCATGAGGAGTTCATAGTCTACTCTATATGTAGGGTGCGAGAATGCTTACACGTGGGAAAAATGAGCATTTTCTTGAATCTTCTAGAGGGAGAAACTTCCATGGTGAGGTGGCATCTGAATGGTTTGGATCTTACTCTCTTTCATGATTTAGTGGGATCATCCTAACCTCCTCACCTTATCCTCTTTAGATTATAAAAGGACAGGATATCTCATGGAGAAAGTTAGCTTTTGGGATTAGCTTGGATTGAATTGAGCTTTGGAGATTGTTTTCTTGGCTAGATGAGCCATTTTGTCAAGATAGATTGTGAATATTATCAGATCTATGCTCTTAGAATTCTTGGAGTGGAAGTGTGTGGGGAATGAAGGATAGTTGGAAGGGACCTTACGACATCAAGGCCATGGTTGTAATCTCTCTTTCACATTTAATATGATACATTAATATGATTCTTTCCTATAAAGCTTGTTGTATTTTATTGTATGATTCCTTGATCACATACATAGGTTTATATTGAGTTTATGATATTACTATCACTTTGGTTGGTTGCGTTCTTTTGCAGGATCATCATTGTATGAGTGTTGGAATGGAGCTAGGATGGTGATAGTGAGATGAAGTGATGTTTAAACAGTATGTCACCTATCCCTCTTTAGTTAGTAAATTCAATATTTAAAACTTAAAGAAAGCGTCATGTTCTGGTGTGTTTTTTTCTAGATCTAGGTCGATCTAGGGAGATTAGTTAGTGTCTGCACCTACCGATTTATCCTGTAACAATAGTTGAAATATATACAAGGCATAGACCTCAGAGTAATGATCAATGGGAGCCGACTAAAGCTGGAGCTAACCCTCCCCCACCACTACAGATGCCATACTTGGCCTCTCTCAACATACCGGATCTCACCAAGCTCACCAATGATACTATATTACATGACGCCACATGGCCTGCAATGCCAACAAAACTTCCTTCAGACATACCAAAGTTTGAAGGAAAGGCAGGGGATGACCCCGCCAACCATGTCATGACCTTTCATCTATGGTGTTCTTCCAATAGCATTATGGATGATTCCATCAGACTACGATTATTTCAATGCACACTTACTGGCCCATCAACCAAATGGTATGTCGAAGAAAAATCAGGGTCCCATACGACCTTTGAGTCATTGGCCAAAGAATTCTTGACCTTCTTCCAATTACCCATCTACCATGACAATGGTCTAGAACTACTTTCTAACTTCAAACAGACCTCAGCCACCCACATTGCTGACCACATTCATGAGTGGCGTAGGCAACGTAGTTTGTGTAAAGAAGAAACCACCAAGCAACAATGTCTCGACTGGTTTCTTAGATCACTTGTCTCTCTCCTTGGAAAGGATGTCGCTTCCACCTTCCCTCAATCCGAAGAGGAAGCCATCAGTAAGGCCCAACAGTATGACCTCATTTATGCACAGTCGGGGTACTTATACACAGTATTTCCTGATCTTCCAAAACCTGTGCCATTTGGCCATGAAAAACCTGGGATGTCTCACTCAGCAGACGGGCTCATAGGTGCCACCACACACCATGGCCCACAACCCCAACCACCACCGATGTATGGAACACCTCAATATCCGCCAGCATATGGGGGCACTCCTTATTACCCCCCACCTCCTTATAAACAACCATACCCTTTTGCTATACCTCCACCCACCAGTGGACCACCACCGGCACCTCCCATACATCCACCTATTCCCACAAACAATGGTACTCCCTCAACATCGACTTATAGTACTAGTGAAAGCACTATGCCTTCCTATGTGCCTTATGGATCAGTACCACTGCAAAACCCATACTTCCCCTTTCCTGGTCCTCCACAACCCATGGCTCCCCCACATCCACATGCGGGGGTGAATTTTGTTCAACCTTCCGCTGCTCAACAATACCAGAATTTCAAACAGTTGAATATAGCCAACCCAACTCACCCATCGAACAATACCAAGAAGAAAGGAAGGAATAGGAATAACAACAACCCTGTTCAAGGCAGGAATCAACCCCCACAACACCAACCACCTAGGGGCAACCAGAACCAAGGGAACCAAAACCCCCAAGGGGGCAATAACAACAAACGCCAAGGGTGAAATAATGTTAAAACCATCTTCCCTTGTGCCCTTTGTGGTGAATTCAGTCATTACACTCACCATTTCCCCCAGATCGCTGATTTCAAAAGGTTGAAAGACTGTGGGAGCCTTCCCCCTTCTCCTGCACAAACTGCCCCTCAGCAGGCACCACAATAGTATGTGCAACAACCCCCTCCCGTCGTGCTGCAAAATCCTATCCCACATCAAGGTGTGATAAACACCCAATAGGACATGCAACATCCCCCACCTCAGGTGGGACAATACCACAACCCCCACAATCCAGCAGAGCATACAATTCTCCTCACCAGTGAGGAAGAAATCCTTCTGCAAACACAGAATCATCAGTATCCAGCTGAGTCTACTCCTATCTCTCCCAAGACAAACCCTACACCGACGGGACCCCCATTGGTGATCCCTCACCCTTCCACCGAACCACCATTACGCATCCCTCGCATCCCCTTGTGCAGGAATGTCCACAACCCACAGGCTAGGGCTGCCCACAACTATAGCTTGGTAGACGACTTAGCACAATCCCCGACTACCATGTCAGTATTAGAAGTTCTCCAGACTTGTCCTACGCAGCGAAAATCACTACTTTCTACCTTGGGGGCAGTCGACCCTGCAGATACTCGACTCATCACCTTTGATCTTGATAGTTGTGAACCTCGGCTTCCCGCCTTGGTCGCTATTCAAATACCAGTAAAAATACGAAACATCATCGTTCATCGGTGTATCATCGATGAAGGTGCATCTACATGCATCATGTCCAAAACAGTATGGTAGAAACTTGGTTCCCCGGAACTCATACCCTCTGCCATCACATTAAGAGCTTATGATGGATGACCATCATCTCCTGAAGGGCTCTTCCAAAATGTCCCCGTTGAACTTGGAGGAAAAACCATTCTCATTGATATCGAAGTTATCGACGCCCCACTCGATTACAATATCTTGTTCGGACGTAGCTACATGTATGCTATGAAGGCAATGGCATCTTCCGTATTTCAGACAATCATGTTCCCCCACAACGGAAAGATTGTGACCATCGACCAAGTCTCACATTATGAGCCCAACCCTTCTGCCAATCTCGATAACATTCTTCCCCTCATCCACACCAACCAAGATGCATATCCACTCATTGAGATGGGTCCTGGAATTTTTAAAGATCCATCCTTGTTAGGGACGTACCATGGAGCACCACCACTCCTTCCCCCTAATCAAGTATGCGTCATCTCATCTAACGGAACTCACACGGAGGATGCTCTTCCTCCTCAGGAGGCTTTCGTCATTCCTGACGTCTCAGTAGTCGCAGAACCACTCCAGTCGGAGCCTCCTGCGCACTCGTTGACTTCAACCATCCATGAATCCACGTCCCCTCAGGGGCATAGCCCCGTTTGGGAGACAGTTCCCCAACCCCTCACCCAAATTCCCTTCTTTTACCCTCCACCCGGTATAGAATCTTTTCAGGTAGCCGCAACGCTCACACTACCTAATATGGTGTTAGCAATCCCAGTGTGGTATTTTCATCCACCTGAGATGGTACCTCACCCATCCCTTCCTCCATAGGAAGGCCTCCCCATGACGATTCCCATCCTTACACCCACTCCTCCCATACTCCCTAACCCCCCTGCTACCGCTGGGGACAGGAGGAAGAAGAAGGAACCCACTGCTCCACTTCCTCCACGCATCCCACCACCTTGTGCACTATGTGAGAAAGAGGGCCACCAAACCAACAATTGCCCATCCCTACCTGAATTACGGAATTTGATTACCCCCAATCAAACCCCCACAATACCCCTCACTACTGTTAGTCCCCCCACTACCACCCAACCTTCCAGTAGTAAAAAGTTGAGGACCAAATATGCGTGTGCTATATGTTCCAAGTATGGCCACTACACCCATCATTGCCCAGCACTGCCTCGCTTTCAGCAGACATTAGCGGCCGTACGCCAGAACTTCCAGAACAACCCACGCCATACTACGTCCTCATCCAACATCACTGACATTCGCTATGTCACTACTTCAGTCAACGAACATATGAGATGTCCTTTCTCTCTCTGCGATTCACTAGCTCATTTTACATACCAGTGTCCTATGATCCTTGCATACAGGCGACGTCAATTGGTCCTGCTTCACCAACCTACTGAGGCGATACTTGACATTACCCCGTCACTTGAGGATCTTCATATCAATTCTCCCGAGCCCGAGGCACTCCCAACGTCTCCATGGTTCTTAAACGACATCTCGGAGGATTTACCCGGCAATCCCCCAAACTCTCCGGATCATTCCCCTATGGAGACTCTCCACCCAACCACCATGGGTACCCCTCAGTACTTCAATATATGGTTCATGTCGAGTGAACCCTCACCATCCGCTCGCACCACTCCCCTTGCTTCTCCAGCAGGAGGCAATCACACTAGCACTGAGATCACTCCTCACGACCCCTTATATTCCCGGCGTTTCCAATGTGACGAGGAAATACTGGAAGAGCTACACCACCCAGACTCTCCCTGGGACGCACTACATCATCGCGAACTCTTCCTTCCACAGGAAGCCCTCATGCCTCCTAACCAAAACCCCATTTACGCGGTCGAAACCAAAGATTTGATCCCATCCGGGCCTATCGATTGGTTCAACAATCCTATTCCTGCCCCTGATGCATTTGAAGAAGGCAACATGGCCAACATTTCCCCCACCATCAAAATCGACATTTCCATTAAAAACGACATTGTCGAGGAAATCATCATTGGAGCTGCTTGCACTCCTCAGGAAATTGCCGCATATACAACCCTCTTCTAGGAATACAGGGATATTTTCGCCTGGTCATACACGGAAAAAAGACCATAAGCACTTATGCTCCCCCCTAAGACCATATTTCCTCATCAACATTTCTCATTCTCCCCCTTTGACATCAATGGAAAAGGATATCTCTCCTTGGCGTTGCTCCCCCTATCTTCATGCCTCTATTATTTCTCTTCCTCTTTGACCAAAGGTTAAGTCCCCTTATCAATATGTCTCATTTTGACACTATACCTACTCTAACCAATCATGGGAAAAATAATAACCCCTCCTATGGGTATGTCTCCCCCTGTCTGCATGCTAATGATCTTCCTTTTTGGATCTCTTCCTCTGATGACTTGAATTTTATGTGAGATGCTCTGTAGGTCAATGTAGGGATACCTGTGAATTTTTTCCTTATTTTCTAGCATTGTTAATTGTCCATTGGTGCTTCCTCATGTAATTCACTAAAATATATAAAAATCATTCAAAGTTAAAGCATTCAAATATTCCTTTATCATAATCATCCAACTATCTCTGCATTGATCTCTGAATCAGTCTCTAAACCAATCTTTGAATCTCTAAATAGATCTTTGAACCAATATCTAAACTGATTTATGAATCTCTGAAACAATATCTGACCATATGTCACAAACTATCCATAGCTTTTCTACTCCACTGTCCATAATGCTGACCCATCTATCACTATACAAAGACTACTTTGAATCAAATATGTCTACTGATATGATCCATCTTCTCATCAAACTATGCATGTATGGAATAACTTGTATTGAAGATATCTCTACCTGAATACGATCATAAACTTCTTCCTGTGTAACTTCCAACTGAAACCTGTGTGATCAATCTTTCATTCTGTAAGTATTTGTTGACGGGCGAAACAGTCCGTCCGTCAACTGGGAGAGTGGAACCGGTCCGGGGTTGTCTAAATAACCCAAGCCATTTGGAATGGACCACCCTGACGAGTTTAACGACTCCGTTGGCCGCTCTAAGGTCTTTTAAGAAAACCAAAGAGAAACTAATCTAAA
>ML786919.1:615692-639969 GCA_009831015.1 Picea engelmannii | reverse complement strand
TAGAAAGATATTTCAGTGACAAAATAATAAAAAATTGATCCTACAGACTTAGCTACAGAATCATCTGATTCTGTAGCTAGTCTAAAATAGCATATAGAATCAGATAATAATCAAACGAAACCTTTTTAACAATACTCCAATTTTAATTTGTTTTCAACAAACATTAAAATCAAATTACTAATGGCTCAAGCAAATGTATCATTCAAATCAAACCAAATCGCAAAGGATGTAATCGGGACAGGGTAAGCATGCTCTGTTTTTTCAGTTGCCATAAAATCAGGTCGAATCATAACAGGACTGTTAAATGAAATCAATGGTGAACCAAATCGTATAAGATACGATGAAATCATAATCCAAACCATCACAATCGATTGGTTACTGTTGTGCAGTGTGCATAGGATTCATATCGTTTTAATCAAATGCCAATATAGAAAGGCTGTTACGATTATTATCAAAAAATGAAACATGCATAACAGCATCCACTAATCTTCACCATAGAATCCATTCTCTAAGTGTCACATAGTTAACAGATATGACCAAAATAATGATCGTAACCATCCTTGACTCATTATAGTCATAGCATTGATATCATTCAATCAAGTGTAAATATAGGTAAATTGTTTCGATTGTATTCAGACGAAATCATACTCAACGAATTTCGTTATTGATCACCACACAGTCAACAGATACGAGCGTAACAGAATTCATAATCAAAACGAATAAGGCTGAGTTTAATTATAGAAGTAAATCGCCATGCTGGGCATAATGATTTCCGTTCAACAAATCAAATTTATGAAACGAGCTGATAATGCGGTCAAACGATGTGAATCGAACAGTTTGCACTTTGGTTATGCGTTAACAGAATAACATTTGAATTCATTGAATCAGACATGGATTATAACATTATAACAGTTATGCTAACCACATCGTATAAATATAACCAATTCAAATTGCACTATTGACTGCGTTCAAAATTGGAATACCAAAAACAACCTTTGTTTGGAAAATATTAACAACTTCGATTATCAACAGAGTATTCGATTAAAACAAATTAAAACAAATCAAATCTATCCCATGATCACTCGAATCAAAGCCCAATCCAATCGACACTTAAACGATAATGAAAATTGATTTATCAAATCAAAATTATATACAAAAGTGCATGCTTATACGACAGAGATAACCATGATGTAAACAGGGTTTACGATCATGTCATATAATTAGGTGAAAGTCATACCAGTGAGGTTGATCTAGCTACGCCAATTTTGAATTGACGAATGTTGTTGACGACTCCACGTTCTTAAATAAGATCGAACCAGTTGTTCGTTGCTTCTTATCAGTGGATGGCATCTTTGCCTTTTGACTGGTGAGCTTTGCAACTTTATCTTCCAGATCGTGAATTCTGGATTGCAGCATTGGAACATCGAGGTAATACCTTTCTAACCATACACCACACTGATCACACGGTGGAGCTGCTAGTTGAGATAGAACAGGAGGGGGTTTCGACGAGTCACCAGGGGTTTCATAGGGCATTTTGATGCTGGGATAATTTGGATCATCTCGTAAACAAGGTGGTAGGTTCTTGACAAATCATATGCTGTTTTATCACACAGACCTTCGGAATAGGGATACTCGCTTTCTAGGAAACGTTCAATTTCCGAGTCAGAATCTTCACTGAGCACAATAGGGTCAAGGTTGACAGGTGCTTTTGGTTTGTTTCTTTCCATGCGAGAGATTAACCGAGTGTTCTTCTTGCCTTTAGAATTCACATTGGGTTTGGTCTTGGGATTTTTAGCCACGGGTTTGACATTTTCCACGTCCGTGGTCACAGAATTGGGTAGATCAATAGATGGCTCGGGTAGGGGTTTAGGTAGTAGGGCACTATAAGGAACAGGGGGTACTAACTTGCTCTCGCTCACCACAGGTTTGTCAACATGTGGTGGGAATGACTCATCAAAATTATTGCGTTTAAGAAAATCATCCCAACAGTCCCGACATAACCCCAAATGACAAACCACAAGCATTTTAATTAACCCAAAATGAAATAGGTTGTTATCGGCCTGGTTTCGTTTGAACCTTTTGGACATTTTAAACAGACTCCTATGAAAGTATTAAGGCATATTAAGTTCATAGCCTATGAAAACCATAAGTAGTCAAAGATAGTACAGGAAACCAAAACCATACCGACCCTCACAAGTGATGAATTGCTTGGTTACCATCAGCAAGTCGTGCCAGTGTTGCTTTAGCATATTTTCAAGAAAACCCTTGTCACAAGAGCTCACTCTTCGTGACTGAAAGAGTAATGTCCACGGGACATCCTCCACTTTGCAATTTTTCGACCATCTCTGTCTGACAGCAGGCAGACCGGTGGCTAGACTGAGAAATTGCTCATCAATTTCCAACTGCACATCCCCAATCTTGGCTCGACGGTCATCAAAGGTTAATGCAAATTGCCGAGCCACACCAGGGTTAAAGCCATCAAACTTTCAAATGAACGGGAGCCATCCAAATTCCTCAAGGTCACTGTAAGCATCATCAAACATCAATAATGCCTGGCAGCCATTGGGTTCAACCCTCACGACTGGAGCCATGGCGCGGGCGCATGGTAGCATTTGGATTAAACATACAGGAGCAGAATCGTTTTGGCTAACAACTATGAGAACGATGAAAGGGGGGTGAATCAATATGTGCATGCGAAGGTGGTGGGTTAGTTCACCGCCATGCAAAACATTAATGGCACAGTACCATGTTGTTCCATCAATCATAACATGAACTAAAATATTCGGCCAACCCATGGTTTAAACGGTAGACAATTATATCAATGTGCCAATGCATAGTTTAAAACCACGATCATTCAACGTTAAATCATACCCATAGTTTAAATATGCGCCTGTAATAATTCAAACCATAAAATCAAAATCCAAAAGTTTAATCAATGCGCCATTGTAAAACTTCAAACCATTTCCATTCAATATAAAACCCAACTCATATGTTACCGATGCGCTTGTTGCATAATCAAAGTTTATAAAACGTGATAAGAGATTTCATAAAGTCAATAAGCCAAGAGCTTATAATAGTAAGGATTAAAACAAAATCAACCATAACTCTTATGAAATCAAATATAACTCATAAATTCTCATGCTCAATACCTTATCAATCAAATAAAAGCCAAGTTGCGCAATCAAAGCAAGAATGTCACAGTTTGAAAAATGTCCTCAGCCATATAATAATAAACCAAAGGTAAGTGACTTTCATAATATCAATGAGCAGACCACGACAATTAAAATAGTGATGGAGGAGTTTTCATGCTTTCAGTTGTGAAAACTAATTTGAAACCAATTTGCAAACATTGCATGAAATGAAAATATCGTTAATTTGCAAATGTGACGACAATTTGAAGTTCAAAAGATGTAGGTGTAGGCAGCTTTTAGGGCAATTGAAAAACTTGAATTGGCTGCCAACAGTATTCTATCTGAATTCTTTGAATCTCTCTCTACAAACACTTCATACTTCTTGAAGGGTGGTTCTCTGATTTGCAGTAGCTACTTCACTGACTCCCCCTGTTCAACATTCATATTTGTTGGGAGTGCTATCACTGGAATTTCGTCTGTAGCATTGCATGCAAATGGTTACAAAAATACAACATTTCCAAACACCTATTAGTTCACCTGCAACACCAAAAATTCATTTCCAAGAGGCAAAACCTATACAATTGGACAAAAAATGACATGTGTTGAATCACTAAAGGAAGCATGCACACAACGCGCAGGCCAAAGAAGCCCGTAGAGCGCACAATGTGCCATATGCATGATTGTGTACGAGAAAAGATGTGCACTCTAATGAATGACACATTTATGGTTCTTTTAAACCCCTCAACCACTTATGGACCAGCTCCCAACTTGATTTGACCCTCAGATCGAAGCTGAATCTGAATGGGGGGCTGGTCAAGGACCAAAGGGTGCCCTAAAGGACCCCTTGTTCACACCAAGAACCAGTTGAATAATGCCTTGAAGACATGAAATAAATGAAGGCCATGGGTGCAATAATAATTTAAGATTTCTATAGTATTTTTATGTTGCCTCAATCCTCCCTTGAGATTCCTCTTTTCTCCTTGGAGCATTCTAGCAACATTCCAATAGGCCATTCCACTCACCTCTTGAGGGAACAGGCTTGGATTTCTTCACCATTTGCTTTCTTTTTTATCATTGTAAGAAGAGATATCCATTAGGGAACTCAAGATCCCTCCCAAGGAGGAAGAGGGGATCCATAAATCCTCCTTTCTCTATGGTTTTTTGTCAACTAATATAGTTATCCATTGGTGGCATAATCTTAATCATTTGGTTGATTCATTTTGGTTCAAAGTTTCTTATGCATTCTAGTTTTATTTCCTTAGTTGTTTTTGGTTTATTTACTTGTTTATTTCATGTGCTTAGATTATCTAACTCATACACTAACCTTTGTCTTTTCTGGTAGGCCCAACTAGACTTGTAAGTTCCCTTTTTTTTCTCACCCAAGTTATGAAACATATACAACAAATTGGTGACCATACTGGGCATAAGGTATTAATTTCCTCCCTATTTGGGCTTTTAGAGAAATTTTTGACCCATTTTCTTTGTAGGAACCATAACCGACCTAGCCTTACCGGTCAAGAGCTATGTTTGGAGTTGGAGGAGGAGAAGTCCACTCAAAATCACCCCCCCTCCCCCGACGTGTATCAGAACATGCGTGGGTATTTCAGCCCATAGACGCGCATTCAATGCATTGTGTGCCCAACATACTTCTGTTATCTGTGCACTGTGTTCCAAAATGTCTTTGGTTCTATGCACATTCTATGCACTATGTGCCCACTGCGTCTCTGTCTGAACTGTAACCCACACACCTGCCCAAAGTTTCAAAATTGTAAGAGTTTTTGTGATGATTTGAAGGCCCCTAGCCTTCAAAATCTTTCTTTTTATGCAATTTGTAAATGCACTCCACTTAGATTCTTTTCCCATATGAAAGGTTATTCAAACATAGGCACTTAGGGGGTAAAAAGAACCATATTTTTCCTCTTTTTATTTTGGTTTCCAAATGGATGGCTTGTTTGATTTGTAAAAGTTAAGTTGAGAGTCTTTGTTATCACATATAAAAACACTTGCATTGGGACCAAAAATCAACTTTAATCATTGAGTATGCTCTTCTCTCGCACCATAGATTGATCTTTAGAATCAAAAAGGTGGTTAAGGGGACATTTCATCTCCCTTAAAAAAATCTTTAGGGGAGGACAAAGACCCCCTAAGGCTCCTCTTAGTTTCTTTTCAAAATCATCTTAAATTTGTAAGGACCCATACATGCTCACATGTTTCAAAATTAGGATAGTTTTTGAAATTACTTTCTTAGTTTACATCACTAGGAGAGTTTAAAGATCAAAGTAATGGGCCCATATATGCCCACATGCTTGAAATCTAGAATATTTTTTAAAGATTTCTTAGTGTAAACAACATTAGGGAGTTTAAAGGATTGGTGAGGACCCATATATCGACATGCTAGTTCTTTAGGGATTTTAAAATTCTGCAAGGTTGTACCAATGACATCTAGTAAGATAGGTAACCAAGATTTGTAAATACCACGGGAAGTCCACATGTTGCAAATCTACACCTAAATTATTAACATTGGGCACATTTTATCAGTTTATCACACACAAAGTCACTCCTCACTCACATAATTTCATCTTGAATTGTGGAGGTTGAAGTAGGTCTTCTCCAATGGAATTCCGAAATGTCCCACTATTTCTCGAAGAAATTATCCACACCCACTTAATTCCAACGAGATTGATTCACATCCCCAATATCTCAACCCACCACATCTAATTTTTTTTCTAAAAATCACTAATTTTTCCTCCACGGGAGGTGCCAAAATAATTTTTTTATTCTAGGTAGGATCTCGGGTGTAGGCATCCAAATAACCCCTTGTTATCTAGTTCTCACATTTTCAAACATTAGAAATTGACAAATAGGGAACTTTTAAATTCTCCATGTCAAGTGTTCCTAACACCATAAGGCAAGGAGATACCCATGAAGGGTTGAAGGCTGAGGTCCGATTGTTCTGTGTGTCCCCCCTTGAGTCACCTAACTCTTGGAAGGGATCCAGCCCATGACCCATTTCTGAGGCTGAAAATCTAAATGTCACACTTTGACTGAGGTACCACTTGACCAAATTTAGGACATCTACCCAAGTGGAAATTGTGAGCTGAAATTGCACCTTGATCATATTTTGTGTGGCTATTGGGAAATATCGCCAGCTCTTTTGGGATATACAATGTCTACCCCTCATTATAACTGATTATTTCATCCTTCACTAGTTCCTCTTCCAGTGGCTTCAGACCCCACTGTTGAGTGCTCTTTGAAGGTCCAGTGCTATTTGAGAGGAAGGATGATACGTCTTTTTAGGACATGAGCATTTGTTTTATTTTTTCTCCCATGAGGAAAAAATCAACCTACCCACATGTATGCTTATTTTTTATTTATGTATGATGCTCATTTGATTACATGCGATTGTGAGATATATTGTGAAGGTACAAATTATACAAGTCTCTTGTTTATTTATTTCTCTCATCACCATTTTCACACATTCACTTTGCTAGTTGAACATCATAGGGGACCCATAGAATTCCTATCATTCCAGATGCTTGAATAATCTCCCTCCTATTCTAGGAGGATTTCCTAGTCTTGCCAACTTACCGGCTCAACCATCTCACACCCCTATGAGTTACACTATTTTGGGGTAATATTTTCTTGGTTCCACCTTACTTGGGTCCAATTCCCAAGGCCTTCCATCCACTATATTTCCTTCACAAGGAGGCAAGGGGAAAATTCCTCTCAAGGGAGAAGTACAACCCCATCAAATCCCCCTCAAGGGTTAGGTCCACTACCTGCTCACACCATGGATGGAATTAATCCTCCACCACCACTCCCCATGCCATATTTGGCATCTCTCAACATCCCTGATTTGAGTCAACTCACGAATGATCCTATATTGTATGACTCCACATGGCCCAATATGCCTACCAAAATACCTTCATACATTCCACAATTTGAAGGAAAATTGGGGGAATATCCTGCCAACCTTGTCATGACCTTCCACTTATGGTGCTCTTCAAATAACATCATGGATGACTCCATCCTCTTAAGGTTATTTCAGCGCACACTCACTGGTCAATCATCCAAATGGTATGTGGATGAAAAATTACGATCCCATGTGACTTTTGAATCCTTGGCCAAAGAATTCTTGGCCTTCTTTCAACTACCAGTTCGTCATGACACAGGTCTATAACTACTCTCTGAGTGCAAACAAACCTCAGCTACACATAATTCCGACCACATTCATGAATGGCATCAGTGATTTAGTTTATGTAAAGCAAAAGTTGCCAAAGAACAACGTCTCGATTGGTTTCTCAAATCACTCGTCTCAATACTTGAAAAATATGTGGCATCCACCTTCCCCCAAGCTGAAGAGGAAGAAATCAACAAGGTTCAATAGTATGACCTCATTTATGCTCAGTCGGGTTACTTATACACAATAATACCTGATGCATCGCGACCCATACCTTTCAGCCAAGAAAAACCTGGGATGTCACACATGGTGGATGGATTGACTGGTACCACAACACACCACAACCCATACATCCAACCACAACCTATGTACGGTACACCCCAATATACACCAATATATGGAGGGCCATCTTATTACCCTCCTCCCCTTTATCAACAACCATATCCTATTTCTCCCCCTCCACTCATGAGTGGACCTTTATTGGCACCCATCATGTTCATGGCTTCTCAACCAAGTTTAGGTTCCCCCTCTACCTCAACATATAACTTGGGCACTAGTGAAAGTGCTTCTCCTTCCTATGCTCCCTATGGATCATTGCCACAACATAACCCGTATTTTCCATTTTCCAGTCCTCCCCAGCCAATTTCTCCTCCACATGGACAACCACATGCTGGTTATAGTTTTGTTCAGCCCTCTCCCCTTAAGCAATTTCATAATTTTGAACGATTTAATACGGAAAATTTGGCCCATCAGTCGAATAATGCCTAAAATAAAGGGAAAAACTGAAACAATAATAAACCAGGAACAAGAGGAAATAACCCCCAACAAAACAAACCTGTTGGGGCCAAATAGAATTAGGATAACCAAAAACCCCAAGTGGACAATAACAACAAACTCCAAGGGAGGAACGACAACAACAACCTCCGGACAAACTTCCCTTGTGCTCTTTATGGTGAGAATGGTCATTATACTCACCATTGCCCCCAAATTGTCGACTTCAAATAGATGGAAGACTCCATGAACACGCCATGTCCTCCAACGCTGCCTACCCCTTAACAAGCTCCATAATAGTATTTGCAACAACCACCCCTGGTCGTGTTGTAAAACCCTATTCCACACAAAGGTGTGTTGAATACCCAATAGGAGGTACATCCTGCCCCACCACAAATGGGACAGTATCAAAACCCTATAAATCTAGTGGATCACAATATCCCCCTCACTAGTGAAGAATAAATCATTCTGTAAATGTGCAGTCATCAGTACATCACATCCCCTGAATCTACTCCCACCACTTCAATGTTGGAAGATTGGTTGTTGTCATTGATGTCAACCCTAGTCATGGGTTTTGGACCGCAAGATTGATGAAGGTATTTGGACATGAAGGAAAATGCACATGCAAATACAACACCCATGGAGGATAGTATACATCATGTTGTTTTCGGTGGTATGTGGCACATCACATGGATCCTCATGGTTCAGGAGAAATGATTTTTTTAATATGACAAAGTGAATTGAAGAAGGAAGTACATGTAGGCCCTGAAAATAATTAAAGAAAAAAATTACAAAATAAGAAAGTGTCAGGTCGGCCCTAATGTTAAAAGGAAGTGACATAAATGGTATAAATAAACATCATTATGCATTCATTTGATACAAGTCAAATTTCATAGGTAATAAGAAGAAAAGAAGGCCGAATTTCAAGGGAGGATGAAATCTTTTGGTGATGTGTTCTAAGGTTTATTTTCAGGTCATCTTACCATTTTTTCTATAAATTTTTTTATAGAACGATTCAGATGGTGAAATATCTATGGTATTGAGAATACATATCAAGGTACCTCTAGTAAAAATTTCATCTCTTGATTCTCTATAATTATGGAAATACACTCTTTGGAAGATAGGGTTTGTGACTAGTCCTGAAGCTAGTCAATAAACAAGTGTTTCGGGTAAAACAGTCATAACTTCTTCATAACGAATCCAAATTAAGTGGGACCACTTCCATTGGAAATTGTATGGACTTTATTTTCTTGTATGTGAGTTTCAAAATCGGATGTTAAATATTGAGCACGGGGTAGGCTGTACAAGTTGGGTCTTCTGAACAGACCAGAATTGAATAAAGTCTACTGTTCTTTCTATAACCTCTTTTTGGGGAGGATTCAAGGAGTGAAAGTTGGAGGAGTTTCAGAGAATACATTGAGTAATATTATCTATAGGATCAGAGTACTCCAAGAATTGAATAATTGTAGAAATTGAAGAAGTCTCAGGAAGCATTATCAGGTTCTATGTGATGATTGGTTGATGGTGATGATTTAATGTAAAGTTTTATTATCTCTCATATATTATTGGGTGGAAGGAAGGGGCAAGGATGGAGAGTTCAAATATCTATTGATATTGGTGGATTGTATATTCCTCTTGGAGGTTTATCCCTCCTTTACATTTGGAAGATGTATCTACCTTTGGAAGTCATTACTTCCCTTGAACAATAACTATTGATTTTTTCTCATATATTGTGCATGGTGTATTGTGGTGTATTGGTGTAACTCTTATACTATTGTTCATTTCTCATTGGATATAGTTGAATGGTTTAAGTATAAGTTGAAAAAGGTTTTAAATTGTACTTGATACTGATTCACCCCCCTCTCAATATCAACATTCGGAAGCAGCTCCATCTACAACCAGAAAACCCTTGATGATTATGTGCCCTAAAACTGAACCCGCCATTTGTATCCCTCACATTCCTTTACGATGGAATGTTAACAACTCTTAGGCTAGGGAGGCACATAATTACAGTTTGGTCGACGACTTGGTGCAATATACTCCAACCATGTCAGTATTGGAATTCCTCCAAACATTTCCAACTCAACGGAAATCCTTACTTTCCACCTTGGAGGCAATCAACCCAGCTGATATTAGACTCATCACATTTGATCTAGATAGTGGGGAACCTCGTCTTCCCGCTTTGGTAGCTTTACACCCACCATTTCCCAGCTCTACCTCAATTTCACCAAACCTTGGTCATAGTACGCCAAACGTCTTGGCCCGAGCCCTCTATGCTACTCCCTACTGAGGCTCACATTACTAATATTCGATATATTTCGCCATCAGTGCCCGAGTGAATGACATACCCTTCACAATATCGAGACATTCACTTTATGTCCAGTGGTCCCTCACACATTGTACACAACATCCTGTCTACGTCCTCACCACTTGAGGACAATAACACCTACCCATTGACGATTCCCCCTATCACCTCTTAGGATCCACTGTAGTCTCACATTTTCCACTGTGACGAAGACATATTGGAGGAACTGACTACTCCTGATTTCCCTTGGAATACTCTCCATCATCAAGCACTTTTCCTCTCACAAGAGGTATTTCACCTGTCTGATCGGTAACCCCAAGCTCACGTAATCTTCCAAAACACCTCACAAAACTCTCTCCATATCACCAATAGTGTCAGTGAAAATAATGTGTCATTGTGGGCCCACCATCCATATATAGGCCCTTTTCCCAACTTCCACACTTAGTTACAAGAGCCCATAACCTATGTTTCCCAATCTGTTTTCAACCACGGGATCATGGTCTTACCATCTACACATTCATGTTCCCCAGTGTTGGTTGTGGAGCCTGATTATCTTCCTGATTCAGAGGTCCTTGTTTTCAGCCATGTTTATACCCCATGAAGTATTTACACCCCAGAAGTATGTACAATCTTCCACGCGGGAGAGTGAAGAGGGGGGGTACCCCCTCTGCAGGGTCCGAGGGGCCTATCCCCCCAGCTGGGGGGTCTGGGGGAAAGCAGGCCCCTAGCGGGGGTTCGGGGGCGAAGCCCCTGAAGCAAAAATTGCCTTGTAAAAGTATATTGTAATTTCATTGTAAATCTGGACCGTTCATTATAAGGTCGCAGATCTAATGGTAGAGATTATGTTAGGGTTTTTTTCCCTAGAAGGCAACCCTCTTTTATGAGGGAAATGTATTGTGGCTATTGATGATGGAGAATATTGTATTCTGAGAGAGGGGACTGTGAGAGAAAGAAGAGGAAGTTACAGTGGGTTTTTCTATAGGTTGTATCCCTTCATTTGTTGGATAATAATAAAGGAAGGACCTGGAAATTTCTCTGGTGGACGTAGCCCACACTGGGTGAACCACGTAAATCTATGTCTCTCTTGTATTGTGTGTCTTCTGTGTTTTTTTTTTCTGCATTTGTTTTATTTTATTGCTCTGCGGTCCTGTTTTTCTAACACCCAGGTCACCATCTGAACTTGGCCCTGGGGGAGCATTTTTCTCACATCATGTCTAGGTATGCATGCTCACATTCAAAATTATCAAATAATTGTTATATGTCCTTTATCATTATATATTGTTCACATCAGGTATTTAGTTTTAATATGTGCAGGTAATTGGTCATCAAAACCAGTGCAACCCCTTTAGGTATATGTTCGACACTGGAATGTAATCATTCCCTCTCAATACCAATTTCATCTCCTAGTCACACCCTTCGACATTCACCTTTAGGGACCCTACATTCGGCTCTGCAGTACTGTCACATATGCTACATTTTGGTACTGTCACCCAGTAGCACTCTCCCCCACATGAGTTTTCCCATTCATAGTTCCCCTTTGTACTTTGACACTCATTATTCTTTCACCCCCTAGGGATGGGAGTCTTGATAGTCTTACACATTTCCGAGAATAATCCACATACTCCTTCTCATCATTTTTCTAGCTTTCCCAATGGAATCCCAAGTTACCTCATCTCGGTTCTATTTTGACTGCACCTCCACAGTATCATTAACCCTCCATTTCATCCACAATCATTTTTCCCATCTATAGATTTCCCTCCATTCATTTACCTCATATAAAAGCCCACCCATGGGGCCCCCACCCTCCACCAGTTCTCCACACAACTTGCACCCTCATAGGCCAAGCCATCTTGCACTGGGGCACCCATTTCTGTATCTGTACACTCATCCCAAATTATTCTTAATTTATTTGGTAATTGTAAAAAGCCTTTTTTTCCATCATTTACTTATCTTTTGTCATCACCCTTGAGGACCTTCATTTTCTAGGAATGCAACCCATGTCACCCTTGGTTGGGGCATCCACTATCTGACATCATCCATAAACCCTGTGTATCCCACAATCCATGTACCCCTAATCTTTGAGTTTTTCCACTTTGTCACACCTCTGTCACAACTTAACCCCATGTCTAGTCATCCCCCTAAAACTAGATACAGTTTCACAGTTGCTACCAATCATCCTTCAAACATACCCCCAACCAAGGGCCATCTTGAGTCTCACCACATCCTGACTTCGTCCATGTTCCCTATCAGTTACTGATCTTATCTCCACATATTTCATGAAGCCCTTCGCTTATTGGAGTCGCGTCCCCATTTCTATCGACATCAACACAGTTTCCAGAAGGGAGACAATATCTTGACTATCATTACCTTTACAATGAGGAGTCTTGGACGACATAGAGACAACCATCATTTCTCCCTAATGTCATTGACCCCCATAACATTTGACTTCAACAAAATCACATGTTATGTTGGATCTTACTATGTGACTTGTTATCACACTATGTTCCCTTGGGTATCTTAGCCCTTAGTTTTAAGATTTTAATCCTTTATACTTCAAATTTTATTTATTTTCTTAGTGTGATTTACTTAGGTTATCTTGAACAAATAAAGGCTTGAGTGTTGGCTCATGTTTTGGCCCTCACATACATTTTTATCCTAGGTTCATTTTATGGCTTATGGTTTTGACTTACCTCATGACTTGACACCAAACCTAACCCATCCCATGACCTACATGAATCAACATGTCACTCTTTTCACTCATACCTTTATATCCTTTCCATGTTGTCCCTATGTCTGGTTAGAGGTGGTCAAATCATCCTTTTTGAAAAAGAGCGCTGCCAACTCACTAGGAGTTTTCGTAGTGCACTCCTTGTCCTTTATTCCTTTCCATGATTCATCATCATTTCACTGAGGTCATGTTATACCTTATTTTCAACACCATGTTTCATTAAAATATGTATTTAAATATTTGGTTTTAATGCGTTTTTTGATGGTTTCAAAGATTTGAATGTTCTCAAACTCGACGCTGCTGAAACTGCTAGTTCAAACTAGTTGCAAATAGCGCTATGGGATCAACTACTAAGGAGGATTTGGAAGCTGAGCTGGTCATGGTGGTCTCTTAACTGGTTGCAAAGCCTCAAATTTTCATTACTCCTCCAGGTATTCCGTGAGATCCCTCCATTGCATAGCGAATTCTTGTGATAGTTGTTGCCTGAGTTTTGGTAGTGACCATTTCTACAAGTCTCTCCCTCCTTCATCCCTCTCCATCCATATTTTCCCTCTCACAGACTTACAACCATTGTCACATGGATTTCAATTATCAAGACACCAATTCATCTTGCTCCTAAGTGTTGAGTGCCTGTGCAAACACTTATTCCTTGTGTGTGCACTGCGCTACCAAAAAATGTTGTTGACACCTCACTACATTTCCCCTATTTTCTCTACTATTTGGATTGGAGTGTTATTTTCCATGTATTCAAAGACCATTGCAAAAAAAATTATTTCACCATATTATCATTCTTTAGTTTGATATCTACAGACAATAAGGGGAGGGGAAATTTCATTTCTTGCCTTTCAAAATCCATCAAAACAATGTTCTATCAAAACAAGGTGAGTTAGAGGAGAATCGTAGGAAAGAGAATTCATTATTCATTGTCATCCTCCCATTGAATTCTTCCTCTGTTTTCTCCCGGAAAAAAAAAACTTCACTACACCATAGCTTTTGATCCCTCATCTTGACCCATAGAGACACCTTAGAAGAAGAAATCTCACAAGGGAGGAACTGTGGTCATAACTAAACCCTCAGACATGCACCTTTTTTATGCAAATCCAATGGTTAGGGAAGTTTTTCAAATGGTGGGCTTCCTCTCTTTTTTCCAAAACATACAGAGGGGACATCCTAAAGTGGCAAGGAAATTTTCCTTACATTTTGATGGCCTTAAGACTAAGGTAGGAGACCTAGATTTTGAGGTGTCTGAAGCCTCTATTGCATCAACCATAGGGATTCCTAATACTGGGGAGAGATGGTTTAAATCCATGACTTTAAATGTTTCCTTCTCCAAGGACTTCCTCAAACAATATTATTAGACAGACAACTTATTCAAGGGAGTGCCTAGAAGTCATCTAGTTGAATATTTTGACAAGATCTTAAAGATTATCCAGAGATACTTTACATGTGAGGGAAGATTTAATATGTTATACCAGTATCATATAAGGATTTTGATTCATTTTACTGAAAAAGATGAGATGAATATCCCTTTATATATTTTGAGGAGCATGGGGAAGATGTCTGATAGAGTCCAAGCCAAGTCCAAGGATTCGGGCACTAGTGTCTTTCACTCTGTATTGATCAGAATGTTGGTGATGGAAGAATTGAAGAAGAGGAACATTCCTTGGGAGAAATTCATTGTTTCTGCTCACATGAAGTTGGACATAGCTTCAAATCCTCAGTTAAAGGTGCAAAGTCCTCTACCATCTACTAGTACTTCTCCAACAGGAACAAGTAGGAAAAGAAAGAGTAAATCCCCTATTCAAAACCAAGAGGTCATCAAGGAATTTGAAGAAATAGAAAAGGAGTCTTATCATTTTCCACAGAGAGACTTATGACCCCCTCCTACATCATAATTGGAAGAGGTAACCTCATCCACTAAATACACAACCAAGAAGAGAAGAAAATTGCATTTATATTCACCTTCTCTAGCAGCTAGCACAAAGGTCAGAAAGCCTTTTACTAGATCATCAGACCTCAAGGAGGTTGTTGAAGTACAAGTCCTACCCAAGGTTTCAAATCTAAAGAAAAAGAAAGATAAGGGAAAAGGAATTGAGAAGCCTATTGAGGTGATAGACAAAGCCCTTTACAATAGAAAGATGAAGGTGAAGCCATGAAGAATCCTGTTGAGGTTATCAACATCAACACTCCACCTAGAAATCACACCTTCAAAATATTGATTAAATAGATCAGGGAGGCTAGGAAAGAGGTTGCTCGTTTGAAAGCAGTAGGTTTATCTGAAAGAATTAAGATGAAGGAGCTTATGGATATGTACAGAAACACCCTTGATTTGGCAATATTTGTAGCAAGAAGAGCCCTGCTTGTCCATAAGAAATTCAAGAACCTCTATAGGAAAAACATAGGCTTTCACTCTCAAAATAGAAAACTCAAGGAAAAACTTCAACACTTCAAGGATGAATTAGCTCAGAGGAACTTGAATGTTTTGGTAGAAGTTTCCATTGAAAGAGAGGAACCAATAGAGAAGAAGATCACACATACAGTCAAGAAGACCACCCCTGAAAAGGGAAAACATGTTGTTGTGTTAAAAGGTAGCTCTCCTTCAACAAGGAAGAGTGCTAGGTTGATGAAATAATTTGGGGATAGAAGCTCCATTTTTTAGAATGGTCTCTTTTTGCAAGAGTAAGTGATCAAACATGTTTAATGTTTATCCACCTATACAAGCATCTACATGTTTCTAACCTATCAACTCAAATTTCTTGATTAGTCTCATCATATAGAAGAGAAAAGACATTCAGTAGTGCCATGGAACTGCAGAATCGTCTATATAGCATGTCCTGTCATTTTTCTACCTAAAGTGATACGAAATATCCTAGAAGAAGTACACAAGAATGCTACCAAATCTCCTAAGTTGTGTAACGATGGAGCTACCAAATTTGCAGGGTTGTGTCATAGTGGGCGCTACCAATTCTACAAGACCATTTCAGTGATGGCACTACCAATTCCATAGAGATATATAGGCTTGGCGTTGTAGAATTGCACACAGATATATACAGGCTCGATGCTACCAATTATGCAGGCCTTTTTTGGATCTGTGCTACCAAATCTGTAGAGTATTCTGCAAGGGCGCTATAGAAACTCGCTACCCAGCGCACTACTGAATGACGCTACAAACTGGCACCTAGAATCAAGGGGTTCAATCTTATCACTCTTTTGGATGGATGATGATGTGGACAAGAGATAAGATCATAGGTGGCATCATGATGACAACATACAACCCCTGCAGGACACTTGACATGGAAAGGGATGCACATTAAGGAAGACTATGTGAGTTAAATTTTGTTGGATTGGTTGCCAACATGTTTCCTTTTTAATAGCAGTTTGTTAAATAGGTGTTAGTATAGGTGTTAGATTGAATAAATAATTTGGAGAATCCTACGAGAGGAAGGACATCTCACACCTCTAGTTGGTGCCTTCCCTTTTTGTTATAAATAGATATTCCAAATGATTTAGAGGGTTCAAATGGTTGAGTTGGGCTCCCTTATTGTAATATTTTGATTAAGTAGACTGGTTCTCTGGTTATGTACTAGACTTGATTTTTTTTTATCAATATAAGTCATTTTCTCTTATTCTGTCTTGTTTCCTCTTATACTGAAGTTTTCATGATTGAACGATTCACATGAGATTGTTATAGTTGTATTATGATGAATGTTTGATTATAGTACTACTATGATGTTCTTCAGTGTTCTCTAAACTTTGAATTCAAGAAGATCTTGTGTTTGAGTTTTTCCTCCTTAGGCTACTTGAAGACTTGATGTTAATAGCATACTTCTACACTTCCCTCTCCAAAGTATTCCTTCTATTTACTTTTACTCCCATTCATTGACTGAAGTTGATCAAGACCTCAATTGCTTGTGCATGCTAGCCCAGATTTATGAGTTAAAACATTATTATCCCAAGTCTTGTCCATTTGACCTTTTAAACAATCATTTACATTTAAACATAATCTGATGGGTATTGGTCTTATCCCCTCTGCAATATGAGGGTGATTCCTAGTGCTAACATTCTTGGCGTCGTTGTCGGGGAACAGATTGAAGACATTTCCCTAGGATTGAATGACAAAGATTAGTGATTATGAAGGTGCATTAGAATTCAGTACATTGAATATTTCAACTTGCACCTGGTGACTCCATTATTTCAATTATGGCTCCTAAAGGCAGACACACGAGGTCAACTCCAAAACTACCTTTGGTTACACCTAAGGCTGACCCAGAGAAGTTAATCAAGAAGGGAAAATATTCTCAAGAAAGTTTTTTTGTTGTCATATTAGGTACTTCGGGTCAGTTGCCTGACTCCATTCATAATACTCCAGTTTTTATATCAAGTATTCCTCCTTTACCTTTTGCTGAGGTTTCTAAGAATTTGGATTTTGAAAATTTTCCTATTGAATACTCCTCTTTTGACCTAGAATTGAAAGAATAAAATTTTGAAATCCTTGCCTCTCCTCACATTGTGAAGTGGTTCAGACTTGAGAGTCTTAAAGATTTTCCTACCTTAGGTTTTTCTACTCCTCCTCCTATCAAAATTTATGTAGCCAAAGAGGAGGAAACCTCGTCTCCCTTGTATCCTATACCATCTTCTTCCAAGACTCTGCCTTCTGCTGTGAAAATTGAAATCCCTCCTTCCTACATTCCTTTTTCTCCTAAGTTGCACACAGTCAAATCTCCTTCTCCTCCTTGCTCTCCTATAGTTCAAAACCCAATGGTAGGTGCTAATTCTCCTAGAAATAGGATGGATTCCATAGTGGCTGCTAGGTATTCCCCTCTTATCTTATCTCAGCCTATGAATTCCCTCCCTGTTGGAGATTACCTAAAATGCATGCCCAAATTCATAGGAGAAGAAGACATAACTGCCTAAAAACATATTGTTGTCTTTTATAGTTATGCAGACAATCTAAACATTGAAAAAGAGGAAGTGTGGATGAGAGTCTTTGTCCAGAGCCTTGATTGTGAAGCTAGGAAATGGTTTAGGGGTTTGACTCTTGTATCCATTGCTGGGATTGAAGCTTTAGACGATGCTTTCTTGAGAAAGTGGGGGGATAAGAAAGATTTTTTGTATTATATCACATAATTTGGATCCCTAAAGAGAAAATAAGGAGAATCTATCTCTGAATTCTCCAAGAGGTTCAACAAATTGTACAATAAGATACCTGGTGAGATAAACCCTACATAAACCTATGCCAACATCACCTATGGCAGTGATTTTGTGATCCGAATTTTATGAGTAGAATGAAATGACTACAGATTATTAACAGATGCTTAACACAGAATAACAAATATACAATAAAACTAGTTTTCTATTCAATAAGGAAATAAGCTGAAACTGTAAAATGTAGCGGAAAACAAGCTTGCTGGAATGGTGGCGGCTTATCTCTAAGAAGAGATGTGATGGTTGTGCTCATTCGAAAGAAGATGATTAAAATGAGGCTTTGAAGACCTTTTTACAATAAACAAGAGTGTCAAAAACCCTAGACATACAAAAACCTAACCCTAGGTGATGAAGCACCAAAAGTCATGTGGGCCTCATTTGGGTAAGTCAGTACATCAACTTCCCAGGGTCGTAAATTTTGCATACGATCTCTGTTTTAGGTGCACAATAGCTCGTTAGAAATATCTATCCGAGGAATACAACTATTGACTTAAATTTCATGATAAAAAAAATTCGACCGGTAGATACCCAGAAAAACATTGTTGAGGGCCTCAAAATGGCTCTGGATGTTCAAGACCCGAAAAAATGATAAAAATGGTAAATTACCAAAATTGATAGAATGTTGTTTTGAGCTAGCTGGAAAAGGTGGGTGGCCATAGATATCCACCTAGATCATTTTGACCCCAAGTTTTTCCTTCTACTGAGAGAAAGAATATCTGCCTCCTTAGCTCATATGCAAGATGCAACCTTGGAGGTAGAATCTAACATAGTGTCATCTAACAAACTTAGGAGAAAATATGATAGGGACAAGAGAAAAAATAGAGTTGAAGCCTCAACTTTTGATTCCTCTGTTGTCCATCTTAATGTTCATGAACTTACCAAATTAATAAAATCACTTTCTGTTGAAATGGAGAAGTTAAAACTTGAAGGAAAGTAGACCTATAGAAATACACAAAATGCCGATAACAGAGGTAACTTCATAATACCAAATAATGCCCCTCATATCCTTCCAAGAGATCCAAGAAACAGATATAGGGATTATCAAAAAGTCCAATCTCATCTACAAAACAACCTTGTTGCTGATGAAGCAAGAGAGGATGAAGAAACTGATCTTGAAATCCACTGCCTTGGTGACACCTCCTCATCCCCTCACTTGACCCAATCTTCATACGAGGAATCCCTAATGGATAATCAAATAAATGAATTGAGTAAGGGAGAGAAAAAAAAAGAAAATCCTAATAGATATAATATGAGATCTAAAAAGAAAGAGGATTAGACTAATTCTTCTGATCAGCCCACTAAAACAAAAATTTATGACAAGGATGTTGCAGTTGGCAGCAAAGAAAAATATGGACAAAGCCCTCAAGATTTGGTTACGAATCCTACCCCAGAAGTCAGAGAGATTATGAAATCTCCATTTTCCTTCAGTTTTGAAAGTGAGATTAAAAAAATCAAAATCCTTGTACCTTTCCTAGAGCTGATAAAAAATGAGGAATTCAAAATGTATCTTTCCAAAATGCTGCAGCCTGAACCCTCCTCCAATTCCACTATTTCAGCAAACCTTCAAGATGAAAATCCAACAGTCATCTTAGGACCTTTGATAGAATATAGAGATGATTCATCCCATCCCTTCAATACATCACTGAACATTCATGATAAGGTGTTGCATAACTACTTGATGGACTGAGGGGCATCTCAAAATCTCATGCCAAAAATAGTCATGGATGAACTTGGATTAGAAATCACAAAAACTTACCGTGACTTATATTATTTTGACTCTAGGAAAGTGAAGTGTCTTGGGGTCATCAAAGATCTGGTTGTAACCTTGTTTCAGTTGCCCATAAAAAGTGTGGTCATGGATATTGTGGTGGCTAATGTCCCCCCTACGTTTGGTATTCTCTTGTCAAGATATTGGAGAAAAAGATTAGGGGGAACCTTGCAAATGGACTTTACATATGCCACCATTTTTGTGTTTGGGGGGGATCATAGAAGGATTTATAGGGAAGCTCAGTTAGCTTACATTATTAGTGATGAAGAAAACCCCATCAACCATCCTATTTTTTCACTTGATATTGATTTAGGATCCAACATTTGCATCTCATTGATGCTCCTGAACCTCCTCTTGAAATCAGAAAATAGTCCATTACTTTTTGAGAAGATACTCCTCCAACTACCTTTGTTTGGAAGATTTTTTTTTATGGAGCCTCTTCTAAGGAATATGTTGGTGCTATAGTAGTCTTTGTTTCACCTACTCAAGAGACCACATCTTTGTCCTACAAACTAGAATTTGAAACTACAAACAATGTGGCAGAGTATGAAGCTCTTGTTTTGGGTTTGAGGGATACAAAATACATGGGGATTGAAGAGATATTAGTATTTGGAGATGTTGAATTAATTGTCCATCAAATCAAAAATTTGTATCAAGCAAAACACCCCAGGCTAAGGACTTATAGAAATGAATTTTGGGATCTTGTTGATAACTTCTTCATAGCTTTCAATATCTCATTTATTCCAAGAGAGGAGAACACCATGGTTGATTCTTTGGTTGTTTCAGCAAGTGATTTCAGAGTCCCTTTGCCACCTAAACTCAAGTATGATGTAGAAGTGAAGTATAAACCCTCTATACCTGACAGTGTCAAACATTGGAAGATTTTTGAGGATGATCTTGAGATCAAAATATTTCTTGAGATTGTTGATGAGTTTTCTGCATTACATATTGATCAAGATCATGATTATAAAAATATCCCTCATGCTGATGTTTTTCTAAATAAAATTGCTAACCATCATATTTTTCATTTGCCTAGTAACCATATTCCAAAGGGACTAGTTCCTTTGGAGAGATTGTTCGACATAAATGATGTGGATCTAAAGGTTAAAGGTTCAAATGATGATGTTGATGTGACTGAATGCAACGTGGGTACAAAGAAGGATCCAAAATATGTCAAGTTGTCTAACATCCTGTCAAAGGAACAAAGGGATGAATATGTTGAGTTGTTAAAAGAGTTTGATGATGTGTTTTCCTGGACATATGAAGATATGAGAACATACAACACAAGCATCATTGAACATAAGATCCCTTTGAAGGAAGAGACCAAGCCATTTAGGCAGAAGTTGAGACAGATAAATCCTATTCTGTTGACTATTATGGAAATAGAGGTAAAAACGCTTTTGGATGCCAATATTATCATTCCTTTGAGATACTCTGAATGGGTGGATAACTTGGTCCTAGTGAGAAAGAAGAATGGAGAAATCAAACTTTGTGTCGATTTCAAAAATTTGAATAGATGCTTTAAGAAATATAATTACCCCTTACCAAAGATGGAGCACATATTGCAGAGGGTGACAGGTTCATCTAGGATGTCTATGATTGATGTATTTTCTGGCTACAATCAAAACACTATCTTTCCTAAAGATAGAGAGAATACAACCTTTACCACTCCTTGGGGCACATTCATGTACGCTAAAATGCCCTTTGGGTTGATGAACGCAGGAGCGACCTTTCAATGAGCCATGGGCATTTCCTTTATTGGGGAGAAGGAAAAGTTTGTAGTCATTTATCTGGATGAAATAATAGTGTTCTCACAATCTAATAAAGAACATTATCATCATTTTAAAAAGGTCTTCTTGAAGTGCAAAAAATTTGGTCTCTCTCTAAATCCTAAAAATTCATTGTTTGCCATGAAGGAGGGAAAATTATTGGGGAACATTGTATCAGATGAAGGGGTAAGGATTGATTCAAGTAGTGTAGAAGCTATCCAAACCTTGTCTCTCCCTAGATCCAAGAAATAAGTTCAGTCTTTCTTGGGGAAAATCATTTTTTTGAGAAGGTTCATTTCAAATTTTGTTGAATTGGTAAAGTATATCACATCCATGCTGAGGAAAGGAAATGAAGTCAAATGGACTAGTGATTCTCAAAATTATTTTGATCAAACAAAAAAGGCTTTGATTGAAGCACCAAGGCTCATTTCCCTAGTTACTCCAAGGATTTTCTGATATTTTATTTTTCTTCATTTGACAGAGTAGTTGTTGTTTTATTGCAAAAACAAACAGAAGGTTTAGAGAAGCCTATTGCCATTTTCAGCAGGGCATTGAGGGATGCTGAAATAAAATATAACATCATGGAAAAGTAGGCCCATGCTTTGGTAAAATCCCTCAATGATTTTAGAGTATATGTGTTTCATTTAAAATTATTTGCATATGTCCCTTCAGCCTCTATGAAAGATTACTTATTCATCCTGACATAGACGGAAGGAGGAGCAAATGGATTGCCAAAATTCTTGAATTTGATCTTGAAATAAAGCCCACCTAATTGGTTAAAGGCCAAGGTTTCTCTATTTTGATGGCTGAATCAAATTTCAAAGCTCTGGGGGTTAATTTCATCAACATTAGCTCAGAAAATCAGCAAGATGAGTTGTCAGATAAAATTTCTCAAGTCAATCCTCCATTGGAAAAATGCACTTGGTACAAGGACATTATATATTTTCTTCATAAGTTGCAGCCTCCTAATGGATTAGAGAAGAACAAGGTAAGATATTTGAAGCTCATATCAATCAAATATTGTCTTATTGACCAAGTCTTGTATTGGAAAGTTCCTTTAGGAGTGCTTTTGAGATGTCTATACCTACAGGAGGCCCAAAAGATTATGTCTAATTTTCATGACAGTTTATGTGGGGGCCATCACTTCTAGAGAACCACAGCCTATAAGATCCTTAGAGATGGGTATTTTTGGCCTAGTATCTTTACTAATGTTTGTGCAAAGATTAGAGCTTCTGTCAAGTGTCAAATTTTTTCTGGAAAGCAACAACTCAAGTCTTTGTCATTGAAGCCTGTGGTAGCTTCAGGACCTTTTCAGCAGTGGGGACTAGATTTTATTGGGGAAATTCATCCTGCTTCAAGTGGTCAACATAAGTGGATTTTGACTACCACTGATTACTTTACCAAGTGGATAGAAGCCATCCCTATAAGGAATTCCTCCCACAAGGTAATCATTAGTTTTCTTGAGGATAATATGGAAAGATTTGGTTGTCTAAGTAGAATTGTTACTGATAATGTTGCATCTTTCAAGGCTGAACCATTGATTAGGTTTTGTGAATAGCATGGGATTACATTGGTTCATTCTACCCCTTACTATCCCCAAGGGAATGGATTGGAATATTCCTCTAACAAGATCATTATAAAGATCATCAAGTCATTTTAGAAGACAACAAGAAAGCATGGGATTCAAAGCTTAAATTTTCTTTGTGGGATGATAGAGTGACAACAAAGAGGTCTCTTGGTGTTTCTCATTTTCATCTTGTGTATGGAGTTGAGGTTATATTTCCTTCCCATCTTTCCTTTCCTGTGGTAAAATTATTCCAAGACTACTAAGGAGAACCTGATGATATGATCAGAAGAATATAACAACTGGTAGAAGTGCAACAGACTAGGGAGAAACTATTGGACAAAGCACAAGACCATCAACAAAAGATCAAGCAAGACTTTGAAAAGAAGGTAAGAAAAGAAGACTTCCAGCTAGGATATCTAGTTCTTAAGTGGGATGCACCCAAGCAAGACAAAGGAAGACACGGTAAGTTTGAGGCCTTGTGGATTGGTCCCTTCAAAATTTCCGAGGTCTTTTCAAATAACATTTATAAGTTGCATAATTTGGAGGATTCCAAATTTTTTGGTGGCCCTGTCAATGGGCACTTTCTGAAAAAGTATTTTACTTAAGCCATGAGTGGCTTTCAATGACATTGTAAATATCATTTTTGTTTTATTTTGATTTAATAAGTGACCCCATAGCCCTAGGATAAGGAACTAAAATTGCTTGTTCTTGGTAGTGTTATCCCCGATATCTAGGGATAACTAGGAGATCATGTCTCGAGGCCCACATGGTCCTAGACATGGAGTACCGAGAGCAGGAGCGACCTGAGCATGGTCCTGGAGGACCCATCTTCTTCTTCTCAGCCAGACTTGTC
>ML786919.1:588674-599244 GCA_009831015.1 Picea engelmannii | reverse complement strand
CCTTTCCTCTATCCTTTTGTCTTCCCCTGTTCTCCATGTTCAACACATTTCCTGATGTCTCACCTGTGATTTTCCGTCGCATTTCCTCACTAAGGATAACACCAACAAAATCATCAAATTTTAAAGTATTTGAACCAGAGACAGAGTTACTTACAGCCATGACCAAGCCATTCCAACTTTCTGGCAATGAGCACAAGATTATAAGAGCCCTAACTTCATCATCAAAGTCCACTTTTACATAACTTAGTTGATTAGTAACCTTATTAAATTCATTTAAATGATCTGCAACAGACCCACCTTCTGACATCTTCATATTAAATAATCTCTTCATTAGAAATACCTTATTCGACGTCGAGGTTTTTTCATACAATTTGGCCAACGCATTCATCAAACCCTTCGTTGTCTTTTCTTTCAAAATATTGAAAGCCACTGATGCTGCCAAGCTCAGTGGTATCATTCCTAGAGCCTTTCTGTCAAGAATCTCCCATTCTTCGTCATTCATGGCCACCGACTTCTTTTCTACTCCGCTCAATGGTAGGAATAGATCCTTCTGATATAAATAGTCTTCCATCTGCATCTTCCATAACTGGTAGTTTTGGCCGTTAAATTTCTCAACCCTAAACTTTCCATCTTCTGACATTGCTCCCACTTGAACCAGGAACCCTCTTTCCTTGCGAGTTACCTTACGCTCTGATACCAGTTGTTAGAAAAACAGGACCACGTAGCAATAAAATAAAACAAATGTAGAAACAAAACATAGAAGACACACAATACAAGAGAGACACAAATTTACGTGGTTCACCCAGTGTGGGCTACATCCACCAGAGAAATTGTCAGGTCCTTCCTTTATTATTATCCAGCAAATGAAGGGATACAACCTACAACAAAACCCGTTGTAACTTCCTCTTCTTTCTCTCACAGTCTCCTCTCTCAGAATACAATATTCACCATCGTCCATAGTCAAAATACATTTCCATCATAAAAGAGGGTTGCCTTCTAGGGAAAAAAACCATAACATAATCTCTACTGTTAGATCTACGACCTTATAATGAACGGTCCAGATTTACAATGAAATTACAATATACTTTTACAAGGCAATTTTTTCTTCAAGGGCTTCACCCCCAAACCCCCGCTGGGGGCCCTCTTGCCCCCAGAACCCCCAGCCGGGGGGATAGCCCCCCCGAACCCCACAGAGGGGGTACCCCCCCTCTGCACTCCCCCGTGTGGAAGAGTGTACATACTTCTGGGGTGTAAATACTACATGGGGTATAAACACGGCTGAAAGCAAGGACCTCTGAATCGGGATGATAATCAGGCTCCACAACCAACAGTGAGACTCAATGCTGTCATTGATTGGGGAGAGATGTAAAGTGGCAGCAACCGTGAAACTGAATCTAGTGTCAAAGAGACAACTAGATGATGGTAAATTGTGCTAGAGGCGTGACAAAATGGATAAACACATAGATCAAAAGGTGTATGGGTTGTAGGATACTCGAGGTTTATGGATAATGTCATTGATGTCGGGAAGTGAAAAATTCCCCAACCAAGGGCGACAAGGGTTGTTTTTCTAGGGAAAGGAAGGTCTCTAAAGGTGACAACAAAAAGCTATGAAAATGTGGAAAAAGGGTTTGTACAATTACCAAAAGAATAAAAAATAAGTTGGGATAACTGTGCAGACACAAAAATGGGTGCCCCAGTGTAAGATGGCTTGGCCTGATGAGGGCGCAAGTTGCTCAAAAAACAAGTGTAGGGTGTGTTACACCTCAAAATTACTCACTTCAATAGTGTCGCAAGTGTCTTCATCACGAGTGTTGTAAGTGTTGCATCTTGTCCGCAAGTGTCGCATCTTGAATATAAGTGTTGCAAGTGTCAAAAAACATCATACTTCCATATTGCCTATGTTGTGCCTCTAACAACATCATGAAGACACTTAAGACACCTCAAAGGTGGTTTGGAAGAAGAAAAATCACTTGGCAATAAGTACAAGCCCTTTTCCATTGGAAAAACCACTCAAAAAATGAATTTTGGAGAGGAGCGCTCCCCTACCCACTGTCAGGGAGTGTTGGCGCTCCCTGAGCCTCTTTGGGGGAGTGCTTGAGCACCCTGTGCACCCTTATGGGGGAGTGCTACCCTCTTTTTAGCAAATTCTGGGTTTGTTGAGGCAAATTAGGGAAGAATCCCTCAAATCCTGAAGGTAGTTGGATTCAAATAGATGGTCAAGGCATGATATTAGGGGAGATCCTCAACTAAAGGAGAGGAATCCTCAACTCATCCAAAATATCTCTCAAGTGGTTAGACTCCTCCAAGGTTATATAAGGAGGCCTTCTCCTGGTGAAAGGCACAATGGAGAATTGTGATTGATACCAAACTTATGATCCTATAAGTGGTATTGACAGAGAATGGAGATTGGAGATGTGAAACCTATGATCTCATGAGTGAGATTCCATCAAAGCAATCAGTGGAGATTGATTGAGCAAAGGGGCTGGACAAGGAGAACTGGAAGAGGTTGTTGCACCTTCATTCAAAGGATTGTAAGTTCTTTTACTTGTTCTCATTAATATAATCAATTCTTGGCCTATTTCTTTCAAACTTGTACTTGTTCCATATAAGTTTGTTTGTAGTAGATGGATATATGATTGAGATAATATTAGTAGAGTAGGAAGTCCATTGTATCTTTGTTTGTTTTGTAGGACCTATCAAGGAGCTCAAGATCGAAGCTCAGCCTAGACTTTGCAAGGAAAAACGTCGTTCATAAGGTACATATATTTCTCCTTCTCTTTCTTTCATTAGCTTGATTAGATATAAAAGGAAGTTAGTGTCCATGTTAAGCACCTTCTGTCTTGGCCTTAGGAGTTTAGAGATCAAGAGAGAATCCACTTGTCCGAAGGGGGATTCACCTACAACAGAAATTGGCGACTCCACTGGGGATGGAAACCTGATTCATTTCCTTTCCTAGGTATTTTCTTGGCTTGCTTTGCCCACTGATTTTAGCTTCTCCATGCATGTCTCTGATCCTTAGGTTTGATTTTTGGCTCTTGGATTTATCTTAAACACAAAATTTTGCATTCTTCCTAAGTTTTTTTTGAGTTTCTGGGAATTTCTCTGATTTTTTGCAGAAAAGTGCTCCCTTGCCCTTAGCACCAGGGCGTTGGCACTCCTTTACAGTGTTCCACAAAGTGTTAGAGTTCTCTGTGTCCCCTTATGGGGGAGAACTACCCCATTTTTTGCAAAAAGCCTTCTTAAAAATTGGTTTTTTCTCAGTCTTTTTGCTGATTCATCTACTCAGGGTTCATGCTATCTAAGTGTGTCCTTGTTTGGCCCTCAAACCACCTTGTTTTCTAAGGATTCATCATCTCTTGTTTGGAGTTTTTGACATTTTTCCTTACTTTTCAATAACTCTTTGATCTTCATGATTTGAGGTCAATTTGTCATTTTCTTCTCGTTTATCTGAGTGAGTGAAAACTTTGTAAGGAGTTTCAAAGGTATTTTGCACTTTTATTTTTGATCTTTGAGTCATATTTTCCAAGATCTTTCTCCTTCCTTTTGATTTTTTGTCTTTCTATTTCTTTTTTGATCACAACAAGGGTGTCTTTTGGTTTATGTGAAGTTTGCTTCCAGATTTCTTAAATATCACAAATCTTGAAGTCCAATTAGCATAGGAAGCTTTACATCTACCGGTTATCAGTCACATACAACCATTTTAGCATTGCATTAGATTCCTTATTGAGGACTATTGCATGAGGTTTTTTCATCTTACTGTTTGAAAGTGAAAGGAACATACTTCTCCTTCCCTTAATTAGACTTTCATTGAAAGAAAAGATTGCTTATCATTTCTTATGCATGTTTTGGGAGCTGAGTCATAATATCATTAGTCTTCACTCTCATACACCTCTGAGTAAACAACAACCACTAAAATCAACGCTTAACTAAAATTTATCAGACTTTTTACATCTTTGTTAGCAAACCTACATTAGTTTAAGGTGTAGGGCTTTGGAATAGGTTGAAAGGATAACTTTCCAAAGCTATCAAACAAACTTAGCATATTGTGATAGGGAGAGAAAATCCAATTGTCGTATAGGCTTTCTGGGATCCCCCTCTCACACAGGGGTTATGCATGATGTCGTATTCGGGTGAGTTATGGATATTATCCCTTCGTGTCCCAACTATTTGTAGTGGTTGGATCGTATATTAGGGGTCACTTGAGGGTATACCCACAATTATGTGTGGGAGCCTCTCGAGTTGATTTTGGACTTGTTATCCTACACATATGTTCGGATCAAACTGTCAACTTTACCCACCCAGGGGCTGACTGCAATTTGGTGACCTTAGTAGCCATAATATTTAGGGTCTCACACAAGGTGATGGTGAAGGGAAGTTTCACTATACCTGGAACAAATGTTGGTCAAACTCACTCAAGCTCCTTGGAGGGTAAATCCACAATCACTGTGTGTAAGCTTGCACCAAGGTGTAAGTCCATTAAGTAGGTTGCCAACATAATTGATACACCCGCTCTATCCCTGCCTCTTCCTATTTTGATCTCGTGATGTTGGATTTCATCACCAACTAGTGGTTTCATTATGGGAAGGTTTTGTTTGATTGTTTGCTTCTCAGATTCATAGAGTGTGTTGGTTTTATTACTTGGTAGAACTTAGGTCGAGTCAGTGTTAATGGCATCAAATCCTGAGAGTACCAATAGAGGAACCCCTTCTCCTAGGGAACCTTATTCCTTTCCTTCATTTGGAAACTTTGGTCCTCTGTATATTGCCACACTGAGTCTTCCAGGACTCACCATTGGATTACCTGTTTGGTTGTTCCCCACTCCGATGATCTCAAATCCTCCCAATGTTTCAACTACACCTAATGTTTTATATGTCAATACACCACCCACACATCAACCTCACATTGAATTTTCTCCTTCTTCGCCCATTAAGTCTCCTTCCATTTCGTCTTCTTCGCCTAGTGAAAGCTCTAAAGAAAGTAGACAGGTTGATCAGAAGAAGAAGAAACAAAACGATAAGAAGAAGAAGAGCCCAAAAAGAACCAAGGCCCCAACAACATCAGATGTTGGATCCAAGCAACCAGTTACTATTAATAGTACTAGGAGTGTTGATGAGGTCAACAAGATTAAAATGAAAAATACGAAACCCAAATTCCCTTGCAGTCTTTGTAAGGGTGACCACTTTCTGAGGGATTTCCCTGGTATTCCCAAGGTCTTAGAAATGTGGTCCTCCACATCATCGGCCTCTGCTAGACATGCCAATGATACCCCATCAATTAGTGATGTCAAGGTTGGTAAGAAGAAGACAACTGTCAAATTCCCTTGTATGTTATGCAAAGGTGATCATTATTCTCACCTTTATCCTTACATGGATGAGAATTCTTCTCTTTTGGAAAAAATTCAACTTCCAAAAGGTTATCGCAAGCTTTCCCCCAACCCATCGTTAGTTGATGAAATGGTCAATCTGTTTCCATCCCCGATCAGTCTGGTTGATCAAGTGGTCAATCTAGTTTCCTCCTCGATTGAACCACAAGCCCAAGTAGCTAATCCAGTTCTATCATCGGTCAGCCCCAATCTTTATCTACAGAGTGAAACCCAAGTGACTGATCCAGTCCCTTCCTCGATCAGTCCCTCCCTTCATCTAAAGAGTGTTAAAGTGGTTAATCTAGTTTTGTCTTCGGCCAATCCCACTCTCTCGTTAGAGAGTGACACCAAAGGGGTCGATCCATTTCCACCCGTCGACCCCATTCTCCCCTTGGAGAATGAAACCCAAGTGGTCGATCGGATTCCATCATTGATTGATCCCACTCCTCCTCTGATGAGTGCCAAAGTGGTTTCCTTGGTCCTTTCATCAGACAATCCCACTCTTCCTCTAAAGAGTGATAGTGTGGTGGATCTGATCCCATCATAGGTCAATCCTACTCTCCCTCTAGAGAGTAAATCCGATAATGCACACATTTTTCTCGTTAATACAGAATCTACCATGTTGGGGGGGCATTCCTCCTTCTTCCGTGAAACCCCCTCCAAGTAATGAGGCCATCCTTTTTTATTGGGGTACGCTCAGTGGACCTCGTCTTCCCTCTCACATTCCTTTCCATATTATAGTACAGGTTTGTGGTCGGGATGTTCCTTAAACACTGATAGATGAAGGTGCATCCATTAGTATTTTGTCCTCTATTGCTTGGCACACTTTGGGTTGTCCTTAGCTTGCATCAGTTACACAGAATCTGTTAGATTTTAACAGAAGAACTAGTCAACCTTTAGGGACCCTTCCTTAGTTTCCCAAAACTTTGGGAGGGAAAACTGTCTTTATTGATGTCATGGTAGTCCGAGACCCCTTGGATTTCGCTTTACTCCTTGAGCGGGATTATTTCTATGCCATGAGAGAAATTGTATTCACTATTTTTCATGTAATATCTTTCCCTCATGATGGAAGAATGGTGACTATTGATCAACTTTTGTTCTTCGGTCCTGACTGGATTACCTCCCTAAATGGTTCTTATAAGAAGACAGTATCACCCCTGCCACATGTTAATTATGTGGTGTTGTCTCCCATGACTTCAACTTTTGACGATTTGGATGCGATAGTTGACATGGTGATATCTTCGTGTTAAGCCCGAATATTAGCTCATTACCCCTTAATTGGGGCATATTATATTAGTAATTTTATTTTATTTATGTCGGCTTTAGGCCATTAGTTGTAATTATACCTCCTACTCTCCTATATATACCAAGGAGACATTTTCATTTTGAATCATCTTGTACTTGAACATTTAAGTGGGGTAAAAGGAGGTTGCCCCCTCGAAGAGGCTTATTATCTGAAATTGTCTCTTTTTCAAGGTGTTGAGTACTTTTTCTGAGGTTTTTCTATGCTATATTGATATTTGGTTCTTAACATATGGTATCAGAGCTCAAGGTCTTGGGGTTTCACTGCTACATCTGAGACACCTTGGAATTTTCGCTATAACTTTGTTTCTGCAATGTTTCAGAAGGGATGGCATAGAGGATATTTATTAGATAGATCAAGCTACGTTGGGTTCAAAATCCAGCTCCTGAGGCCTTATACTTTTGTAGATATAACCTGCACAAGATAGGGTTCCGAAACCATCCTGAAATGAGTCATTGTGGAATTTTGTTGGAAGCCAATTCATTTTTATTATCCTATAAGCTGCCTACACCTATGTCTTGCAAACATCAAGTTTTTCGTCGCATTTTTCAAATAGACGACACTTTCATCTCTTACAACATTTACACATTTGTCTTCGTTAAGTTTTCACAACTGTAAGCGTGAAAACTTCTCCTTTCGAGGTCACATTTCGATCACTATCTGAACTGTCATGATCTTTTTATTGATATGCCTACTGCACTTACCTTTATCTATCATTATGTGGCTAGAAGGATTTTCAAACTATGCTCATTGGACATTTTTATATTGATTGCATAACTTGATTTTATTGAGTCTATAAGCAATTGAGCATTTGGATTCACACTTTTTATGACTTGCCTAATCATTGATTCTATGAATTGCATAGGGGTTATGATTTATTTATATATATATATGATATGATCCTTATGTCAATCTTTTCATAAATTTGGCTAGTCGACTATATGAATTCGTTTTGGCACATTGATTGGACTTTTGATTATATGTATTAATACATTGGCGCATAATGATTTTGGTATTGATCTATACGTCGAATGATTTGAACACTATGGCATAATGCTGGAGCGTATTGGTATGCACATTGCATTGGGTTGATTGTACACATAAGTTAATGGTTGAACTATTATTATGGAGTAAACAGCTATGAAATTTGACGGTTGTACTTGGGTAATGAATATTATGCATGGTAGACTCCACCAGCTTCGCATGCGCACATTTATGCTTACCTCTTTTGGCTCAATTCATTGTTGTTGGTTCAGGTAGCTCTGTTACTGTGTGTTGATGAATTTGAACCCTTCCCTTACCATGCATTCATCCCCATGGCACCAGTCGTGCGAGTTGAACCCAATGGCAAACAAGCCCTGTTGATGTTTGATAATGCTCGCCAAGATTTGGCAGACAGTGGATGGCTTACCTTTGTGGAACATTTTGAGGGTTTTAACCTTTGCGTGGCTCGACAGTTTTCCATGACCTTCGATGGCTGTCGAGCCAAAGTAGGCGATGTACAATTAGATATTGATGAACAATTCATCAACTCAACCATGGGGTTATCTACCTCTGGGCAGCGTTGGTTTAAGAATTGCATGGTTGAGGAAGTTCCGTGGACATTGTTGTTTCAATCACGCAAAATCACCTCCTGTGATAAAGGTATGCCCGTAACTATGCTCAAACAATGTTGGCACAATTTATTAATGATAATCAAGTAGTTTATGACCTGCGAAGGTCGATACGGACTTGTGTTCTTACACCACCTGCGTTTTCTTATGGTTTTTATGGGATACTCTCTCAGTATTCCCTATTATTTGCATCGAAGCCTGTTTAAAATGTCAAAGAAGTACAAAAGACACCAGGCTGATAGTAGCCTTTTTCATTATGGGCTTGTTAAGCTTATCGTTGTCTTTCATTTCAGTCTGCACGGGGATTGTTGGAGCAATTTCATTACTTGAAATGGTTTCCAGGATCCGAACCCTACATAGGTTGACAAACCTATGGTGAGCAAGGTCAAGGTTGTACCCCCAGTGCCCTACCATATCCTACTGCCTAAACCCTCAATCGACCCTCCTATCAACTTATCCCACGCTGTGACTAAGAGTCTTGAGACTGTTAAGCCTATGAGAAAAAATCCCAAGGAAAACCTCACTGCAAACATCAAAGGGAAAAAGAATGCACGTTTGATTTCATGAATGGCAAGAAATAAGCCAAAACCCCCTGTCGAGCCCAACCCTATCGTGTTGAGTGAGGACTCTGATTCGGAAGTGGATCGTTTCTTGGCTAGAGAATACCCCTATTCACAAGGTTTGTGTGCCGAACCATCATATGATTTTGTATCAAACCTACCCTCCTTCCTAAAGGACGACCCTAACTACCCAGGCATTAAGTTGCCTTGTGAAACCCTCGGTCATTTGCCCAAACCCTCGCCTGCTCTGTCTAAACCTACAGTGTCACCCTGTGATCAATGAAATTTGTGGTTAGAACGATATTATAATGATGTTCCAATACTCCAGTCGAAGATTCAGTCACTAGAGGACCAGATTGCAGTGCTAACCAGTCAAAAGACCAAGCTACAAGCGACAGATAAGAAACAAAAGACGACCGGCTCCATCCTGTTTAAAAATGTGGAATCAGCCACGGCTGTTGTAAACTCAAAGCTGGTATAAGCAAGCAGCCTCATCGTCACACAGGTATGTTTTGATATCATTTGCTTTTTGTAAATAATCTAGGTTTATATAACGATTTGGCTTCGGTTTTAAACAGCTCTGTTCACTTCATTTGAATGGCTCTGTTACATTGCATGCATTCTATATATAGCTTTTCTTTGACTAAATGGAATTTCGTTTTGCCGATCATTCCCAGTTTAGTCTCTCCTAGATTTTCATCGATTTGATTGATCTTAGTATGGATTTGATTTGTTTGGTTGAGTTAAAATGGATGCTCTGATGTCAATCGAATTTGTTTGTATCTATTCTAGACAGGAAATGTTCCTCATATTCAATTTAGAATACAATCACATTTCGATTCAATTTCGTTATAATGCATACACTATGATTGGCAATGATTTTGATGAGGTTAATTGTTACGGTTTGATGTGCCATGTGACTTTCAAAGAACATGAATTCAACTCAGATCATTTCCAATGTGACTCTGTTTCTTCGGAAACATTGTTTTTTATTCAAGCCTATACAAACACGTCCAAATCATGGAATGGATTTATTTCATAAACGATTATGCTAAACCCCAGCCGGTTAATTCACATTGATTAAAGTACTGTTAGCTCGACCATGTTATCAGTTGGATTTGTATTGCAATGGATACTCTGTTTGAATTTGATTTGTAAAACAAGATTGATTATATCCGGATTCACGATTTATTTCTATATTAAACTCGATCATGATTTGTTTGAATTTAATGATTTCGTTCAATACCAAACGAGTTTATCTTCCCATTTTGCAATAACCAATTGTCACTTATGTTGATTCTATTATGACTATGATCAAAGTCAAATCGATCTGGTTACGATTTTGTATGAGTTGATTCTCACACCTGTTTGGATTAATTTACCTGTGGCGTGAATCGTTTGATGTCATGACAGCTATAATAGTTTTAAAAAAGATTTGATTTAATTTCAATTCTAATCCTATATCGTATTTTAGACTAGCTACAGAATCAAATGATTCTGTAGCTAAGTCTGTAGAATTAAATTTTTATTGTTTTATTAATAAAATATCTCTCTAACTTGTTTATTTCTAACCTGTTTCAGGTGAATTTGAAATTGCATGGGATTTGATGGACAGTTTAGAGGATATTTGATGATTTATTTTCATTTTAGTTTCCTAGTTTAGTTGATCTTGGGAATATCTTCCCAGATTATGTAAACAGTTTGATAACTTCCACAGGGAGGTTTTACCCTG
>ML786919.1:565707-576675 GCA_009831015.1 Picea engelmannii | reverse complement strand
CCTCACTCCTCGCCAGGACGTACTGGTATCTCAGGATCTCTCGAGAAATCAATCCTGACATAAGGGTAATCCTCTATGACTGGGATCTGTCATGACAACCAAGTAAAGAAATCATCATCAAATGACTCATTGGTCCTTCCACCACCCTATCATGGCAGTAACACTGCCCATCTGCAAACCGTAGGAAGAGAGGCCTAATGTCCTCATACCACGACTCGAGGACTGAAACTAGGAACTCTTTCAAAGAAGAAAGAGCATAGAATTGTCCCGAACCTGAAGTTCCTCTACGTCTGTGACCAACAATCTATCAACTGCCTCTTCATACAATCTAGCAGTGTAGTGCTCTAGTCAAATATCTGTGCATTTAAGCACTGGACTGCACAGTTCATCTGTGCACAGGATGCCTGATGTAGATCTGTAGAACTAGTCATCCACCCAATAAGAAACACAATTTCCTATAGTGATAAATCCGTGATCTTACTTATGGGTACCTATGAGCTCGATCGATCTGTACTAGCCTCACAACAAAGTCCTATCAATTCCAATATGTTATGAGGCCCCGAAGGAAATGTCCGACAATTGATTAGTTCCCCTCTCCTGGAGAGGCCAGTCAAAAAATATATGTCCTCTGTAGTAGGCACCAGTGACTACCCCTCTAACATAAATGCCTCTATGTCGGGATGCCAATAATCAACCAAGGAATTCAATAGACTAGGTTGTGCCCGCATAAAAGGAAATAGGAAGAACTTGAGCAACCCACATTGCATTAAGTCAACAACAACATTGGGGTCTTCCCCGACCAACTCACTAATCTCCTCATGAAATCTTTCCCTCCAGTGAACATACATCCTGCAAAACACCAAGTTCAGGAGGGTTAACCCTTGCTTTTTAAAATTTTTTCATTAAATAAAAGGTCCACATGGGCTGTAATGATGATAGTCGCATGTACACGCGTGTAGTTTTTCCTTTGCCCGAGTGTACATGCAGTCTATCATAAGACAGCCCACGTGGACCTAGGGATAACCTTTTGAAGGTTGACGCCCCCCCAAAACTTGAAACTAAAAGCATAAATAAAGATTTAAATTGCAAGAGGAGAGAGTTTATACTTGGTCCAGACGGATGGTCGTTTCATCCACTGTAGCTCCTGTTATCAGCACTTTTATCAAATGGGTTTTTTTGCTCCAGAGTTAATTTCCAAATCAACAATGGTGATAATGAGCTGCCAGCTTCTATTTATAGACTTTTTGGCCCCTTTTTGTCATTTTTTTTGGCCCCCTTATCATTTTATTTAAATTGAAAACCATTTAGAGTGATTCAAGAGTTGTGTTGGAAGGTTATGATCGGGTATCAAGACATTTTTTTGGAGTTTTGGGTCACTTTTGATGGTCCATGGGAAAAACCTCAGATGATCAACTTGAGCATATAGGTTAGGTTTCCACCCCAACTTTTGTATCTCGTTGTCTTTATCCCTTTTCCATAGGATCGATCCCATCAGATTATGACACAGAACCATCATTGTTGCTTTAGAAGTGTCAGGATTTGGTGGTAGAGCTTACCAGAACATGGATGCCCTAGGTATATCCTAGTTGCATTATGGTGTCCATGCTATCACTAATGAATGTAGGCTCGAGAGTCCTTTTTGTCTTTCTTGATTATGAATTTGAGCCTCATTTGCATGACTCCTTTTCACTCTTGACCTCACCCTTGGGACTCCAAAAAACATAACGGGTCTTCTTTTAAGCCCTTTTCAGACCCTCTAAACATGAAAATATTGTCGAGCGATCTTGTGGCCTTTCATGCTCGTTAAACTGAAATTTGAAGTCACGTCTATCCAGTGGTAGTTTACCCCTTTTTCGGTCCGGATGGTCAACTGTACGAACAAAGGTATACTCTAAGGAACTTCAATTCTCTAGAAGAATACTCTCAGGTATCATTTTAACCCTTTTTCAAGCCTGAGGGGCTAAATGTATGAAAAAGGAACCCCCATGGAGTCCATAGTTAAGCTCTTTCCAGACTCCCTAAAATTGAAAAGATCATCGAGTGACCTTATTCTTTCACACTCATTAAAATGGTCTAGAAGAATATTCCTGATGGAGTCCATAGTTAATCTTTTTTCAGACTCCTTAAAAATGAAAAAATGATCGAGTGATCTTGTCTTTATCACACTCATTAAAATGGTTTTGAATAGACATTTTTTCAGTGCTAGTTTACCCCTTTTTTGAACCGACTAGACTACCTTCGAAAAAGGTACCTGAGTGGAGTCTCCTTTTACATTTTTTAGACTCTCTAAATATGAAAAACCATCGATCTTACCTTCTTTGGGCTCATTAAACTCACATCGAAGGATGATACCATTGTGTGTTTTATTAATCGCATTTGCATACCCACGTCTTTGGCCTAATTTCGGCTCCATGTTGTTCTCAACTGAACCATCTAAAGCATGCCTTATATGTAAGCCCTATAGCACTTTGCCTATGCATCTCAACACCTTTGGCCCTTGGAAGATTTTTCCCGAGTGTCCTTACTTTGAAAATTAGTCTTGTCCCTGTGCCTTGAACTTGTATATTTGCAACACTCGTTCCTCCTTTGTAACATAACATTCTTTTATTCTTTTTCCAAAATTATTGAAAAAGACAAAAAAAAATCAAATATACCCCAAAAAGAGGAAGGGAAAAGTATTTTCTTTATTGGTATCATAATGAGTCGCCCTTGGATAAAGCACATTTGTTTGTTTGTTCGTCAAACTCTAGAATTCAATACAAACTTAGAAAGTTGTTCTCACTACATAGATATGTGTCCTCCTCCATTTGGTTATTCTTCCAAACATATGGAGATTTTGCGTTACCTCCTGCTTCGTAAAATTATGTTAATTCCATGCTGCCTGAGTCTCATCATTTGTCGTGCTATTGTCCAAGGGAATTTTTTACCAAGCCTAAGTCAGCCCCTCTACAGTTTGTTTCTTGCCCTCATGCCTTTCCATCCTGAATGTCCAATCAAGTCTTTGTTCGAAATCAATGAAGCCTTCAGTCTAATCATTAAGATTCTCTAGTCCATGACTGACGAGTTGTCGAAGACCTCTAGGTAGTGAAGTCATACACTCATATTACACTCCTACCCAAGTTTTGAATATTTTGAAGTTGTTGCTCAAGCTCTGAAGACCTCATCTCCAGCCATCAGGCCTTATCAGCTTCTACAAGATGGATACTCTACATGTATATCTTTTTTATTTCGATATGTAGCTCCACTGTGTATTTCTCGTGGATACACTTTATATATTTATATGACATGGATCTACAATGTATTTGATTGGTAGCCATGATTTCATTTTATCTTGAGCATGGGTATGACCGCCTCGGTGAGACAATTATTATTTTGCAGATGACACCTCTCGATTTCTGGTCCCTGGGCTCACTTGTTCGGCACGTCGATGAATATTGTTAATGTATTTCATCCATCGGATGCTCTTATGACCTCACACATTAGGGGGCATCTGTTATAACCCTAATTTGCACCAGACATGCTTACCTGGCATTAGGCCATCTCAGATTCCTTCTTTGCCAAAATACTACTGAACAACTCTTCTTAAAAACCCCTTTTATAAAGGCCCACACACCCTGCTACATTATTGCACACATGTACATGCTAGATGACCCAAGACAACTCGTGTGTACCTACAAAAGCATGAAAAAAGGAAATTTTTTTATGGAACACATAGCTTTGGGTAAGTTAACTAAACCTTTCGGCCATGCATGGCCGGACATTCAACCAAATACCTAGCTTCTTCTGGCCTATAAAAGAAGGGTTAGGGGTCCCATTTGGAAGAGGAGAATCATAGTAAAGAAACTATACCCGATTGAACATTCCCTTTGTCCCAACATTTAACCATCCTTGTGCAAAGAGAAGTATAGAGAAAAGCAGTTGGAGGAAAGTGGACGAAGAGCCCAAGGCTAGGATTGAGGAGAAGTAGTTGAATTTATCATTGTAAGGTATCATTGTGAAGTTAATAAAAGAATTGCTTTTCTCGTCCCGCCATATGAGATTGTCATTATTGGAATATTGATTGTATGATTGATTAAATCTATAACCCATTAGTTCATAGATCAAATGCATGTGGAGTTCTTTGTTTGTCTTTAGTGAATGCAGGTCAGCATTGGGAGGAGAGTTGCAGTCAAAGAACGACCAAGCACAAAAAGGGATCAACATCAAACACGAAGAATAAGGTACGTCAACTTAATCTCTTGAGCCTTGTATTTACATATGAGTAATGGGGGTCTAGGCATGGGATGATGGTAAAAAGTAAGAATCTTTAGGTCATTTCTACATGCATGATAAAACCCTTAGTGTTAGTCTGTAGGAGGGATTTCCCACCCACAACACTCATCTTTCACTTTCATCTCTTGCTTCAACTTTTCTATGACCTCTTTGAGACCCTTGATCTCCCTTGGTTTTAGGCTTACTTGGGACATAGCTTGGACCAACCCCTCAGTGCTTGATCCAACCTCTGTATTAGCAGGTACAATGACAATCATATCTGATGTTGCTGCATGTGCTTGTGATCAATTCTCTTTCTCTTTTTCCAATTGCAAGACATTAGATTTGTAATTGAGTGCCTCTTATCTGAATGTTTCCTTCTCCTGTTCCAAAGAAACTAACTCTGTTGTCTATGGATGATCTGTAGGGGACATTTTCATCTTTTTCTTTAGGCTTTGGATCATCTTATCTTTCTCATCCAGAGAATATTTTACCTCTTGAGGGCCTTCAGATTCTAACCTTTTGACCTGTGTCATCCATGCTTTGTTGGATGCCTTTTCCTGTTTCAATTGGCCATATAGTTTGAGTGCATGTGTTGTCAATCTTGCAACCTTCATACCTAATCTTAGATAATCTAAATATAGCATGTCGCTGACATTCTTGTGGAAATTTACTTTGTCAGGGGCACCAATATTTTCATAGTGCATTTTGATCTCAGACACCTTATCATCATCAACCACTGCTATGTTAAACGCCTTTCTTTCCACATCCCTGACTGAGAGTAAGGAAGCCTTATGCTGGGAAGTCTTCTCTACTTTAGGTAAAAGGTATCTTATTTCACTATTTTCCATACTTCCTTTCACAACATACTGGTTCATTAAATCTTCCTTGGACTGATAAATTACCCCAGGTGTCTTGCTAAATATTTGTTTCCTGCTGCTGAAAACTTTTGTGTTGCTTTCACTTTGTGGCATGTTCCCTGTACCATCTCCTTCATTCTTGGTTTCACTTTCCACCATCTTCATGCATGTTTTCCCTTTGGGCTCTTCTTCTTCTAGGTCAACCACTTGAGAGGATGGTGTAATTTTCATTTTCTTAGGAGTATCTTCCTGGCTGCTGGTACCCAGGGCCTCTGAACTGTTCCTCTTATTATAGACACTCATTTTAGGAGCTTTGACAACCAACCTAGGGGAAGGATTATGTGTCAGGATCTACTGAGAGGTTGGTTATGTTTGTTTTTTCTGATCATGCTGCAAAATCACCTCCATATCTACACAAGTTTATAGATTGGCTAGATTGTTGAATTCTTCGACATGCTCATGTTCATAGGGGCCTTGTATGCTCACCAATATTCTCTTTAATATGATCTAATGTGGATCATACTTTCTTACTTGAAGCCATGTGAACCCAAATTCACTGAGTTTGGATTGGACCCAAGGAAAACATGACTTGTTCTTCACTACAAAGGGTCCCACTATGAAAGGAAATTTCAAGTTAGAAGCCTTCTGTGCTTTCAAAAAATGCTTTGTCTCTGAGATGATTCTTTTTCTGATGAACTCCAAAGAAAAGATCCCAGGAGTCAAAAATACTGGTAAAAGATAAGTTCCTTCTTGATATCCATATACCCAGATCACGGTAGATTGTATGAACAACATCCAATCTCCAATCCTTCTCTCTGGATTTGGTTGTAAAGAGATTTTCATTTCTTCCAGAACCCTTGGCAAATATGAACAAAACATAAGACTATACACCTTGGACATAATCTTATTGATTAAAATAAGCATGGTAATCCTTTTACACTCAGTCGAAATAAATGCAGTCTCAGGAAATTCAGTTTTGTTAGATTCCAGGAACATTCTTAGCAAGTGCGTGTAGTATCTGAAGTGTCTCAATGAATTGAAGTTAACCAATTGTTGATGCATATTATCAGCTATGAATTTTTCAAAATTGACACAGACCGGCTGACCAAACCCTGAAATAAATAAGGTCAACAAGAAACCTAACATGACTTCTACCACAAATTTGTCACTGTCCAACCCTAAAATTTGACTTAGCAGAGAAGAATCCCACTAGACTTCGATGACCATGACACTTACACTAGAAGGTAATGACAGACTCTCTGAATGGTGTTCAAGCTTGAAAATGGTCTGCAGAAATAAGGTTTTTACTTCAGGTGGGAATTCTCTATAAATTGTGATCATTTTCTATTCCTCAAAGGGATCTGATACTATGGGGGAGGACTCTGGTATACTAAGGGTGCTCCAGAGTGATGTATTGTCTATTTCACATAAAACCTCTAACCCTAATATTCAAAATGACTCTTTCTTCCTAAGAATATCACTTCACACACCATCTTACAAATTCAGAGAAAGGAAATACTACTTCTATGACGTAAGGAGTGATGGAGGCTTGAGCCGCTTCAAGGAAAGGTATGCGCATTCCAACATTGTCTAACAAATTTGATCTAGATACAGAAACTGGTGAAATTGTTATCCCTGTGTCGAAAATGTCAGAGTCTCTATCAATTAGGGATTCTTCTCTGGAGGAGATGTCTTGTTCATTCACAGATAAAACAACAGGATTAGTGGCCATGGTTAAAAATACCTATTAAGCGGCAAAGGAAACATGACTTTGATTTAGTTTTGAACTTGAGTTTCAAATGGAGGCTTTGCACCAATTTTCGGATGTTTGAATGCTTCAAAATTTCATAAAATAATGTCAGGGGTCCTCCTTTTATACTTTCTCATCGACATCGGGGGTTAGAGAAAATGGTTTTAGATAGACCTCTTTTTGCCCCGATGTGTCTTTGAGGGCACCACACGTCCATGATTTAAACCACAATAGTTTTCCCCAGCCCACCCTCGACTGATTAATATTTTCACTACTTCAATTGCCAATATGAGTTTCAGTCGTTGATCTGGATCGCTCTAATATCTATGGTCCACCTTGACCCAACAACTTTCGACATCGAGGGTTGGATAAAATAGTTTTAGATAGACCAATTTTCACCCCAATGTGTCTTTGAGGGCACCACATGTCCATGATTTAAACCATGGCAGTTTTCCCCAGCCTACCCTCGACTGATTAATCTTTGCGCTACTTCAATCATTGATATGATTTTCAGCCATTGATCTGGATCGCTCTAAGATCTACGGTCCACCTTGACCCAACAAATTTCAACATCGGGGGTTCGAGAAACCAGTTTTAGGTAGACCTATTTTTTCCCCGATGTGTCTTTGAGGGCACCATGCATCCACGATTTAAACCACGATAGTTTTCCCTGGCCCACCTTTGAATAGTTATCTTTCGCACTGCTTCATTCTCTGATATGTGCCTTAGCCGTTGATTCGGGCTACCTCAAGATCGACAGTCTGTTGAGTCCTACCTTTCGCGCCTCCTCTATATTTATCCATACGCTGCCAGATATAGCCTGGTCCTCCAAACTATCATACTTCCATAGAAATATAACTCTTCGCTAAAATTTTGAAACTTGGATTCCATCCAAAAATTGTTATGGTGATAACATTGGCTCCAACTAGGTATGCTATCCTCCCTGCGAGGTAGAAAAGAACTGAAGACTAAGTGCCTACCCATTGGTCCGTGGTCTATTAATGTGATCTGAATATGCTAATCTTTATTTAAAAACTTAAAATCTTCCCAGCATATCTCAGGGCCTTCACCTCGTGCTTCAACTATGCTACTTTTATTCCAATATTTCATGCGTAAAGGAAAAAGTAGAATGATTATATACAATGAATGGTGGGGTGATGATTTTTCAAACAATGTAATTCTTGAGGAACCTGCCATTCACAAGCCCTCCTCCAGTGAGTTCTCCATTACTTTCCTCTAACAAATAGGCGTTTCTCCCATGATAAGCTACAATTTTGAATGGACCCAGCCATAGGTTATCAAATTTCCCATGTTTACCCTTATCTTCATTTATATCATCCCATTTTAGTACCCAGTCTCCTAGTTTGAAGTCATCTACCTTGGTATGCCTATTGAAGGCACCTTTTATCTTGTCTTGGTGTAGCTAGGCATTATGGAAGGCCTTTTCTCTGGTCTGTTGTATGCTGATGAGATCATCGTCTCTTCTCCAACCAACATTTGTTTTTGATTCTTGTTCCTGCAACAACTTCATTACCGACAATCCCAATGTAGTAGGAAAGATAGCATCTGTACCATAAATGATCTGGAAAGGACATGTGGCAATAGATATTTTTGGGGATATCCTGTCATCCCATAGTGCATGGATGAGATTTTTGTGCCATGCCTTTTTATTCTCTTGCAGCATTTTTTTGATGATTCTAACTAAAATTTTGATCGAAGACTCGACCAATCCATTTCCTTGGGGGTAGTATGACGTGGAATGACCAAAGGTAATATTGTAATCACTGTAGAATTTCTCCAATTTTTTAGACTTGAAGGTCGTTGCATTGTCTGTTATAATATTGATCGGGCATCCAAATCTAGATAGGATATTGTCTTCTAGGAATCGAATGATAACATCATCTATAGCCTGTCTGGTGGGACCAAACTCGATCCACTTAGTAAAATAATCTATTTCATTTAGGATCCATTTGTGTTGAGCCGAGGACTATGGATGTATCTCCCCTATAAAATCTAGGCCCCATTGTCTGAAAGGATTTTCTACTGAAATGGGTTTTAATGGAAGAGACTGCAATTTTCCTTTCCCATCGAAGATTTGACATTCATGGAACTTTGAAAATTCTTTATAAACATCAGGAAAAATGTTAGGCCAATAAAAACCAGCTCTCAAAAGTTTTGTGCACAATTGTCTTCCAATAATGATGACCTCCACAGTCGCCTTTATGGAACTCTTTGATGGTTTTCTCTTCTTCTTCTTCTATCAAACAAATCAGTAAAATCCCCCCTGGATCCTTCCAGTACAACAATTCATTTACTATACAAAAATTTTCCACCTTCAATTTCAAGAATCTGGATTTTGTTTCACTGTAATAAGGAGGAGCTTGCAAATTTTTCAACACAAATATGATATCTGCATACCATGTAGAGTCAAGAAATTTCTAAGATATTTGTGGAGTCGCCTTTTCTTCCTCTACTATATTGTCCAATAGATCTGCAGTGAAGTTTATTCCCAAGAGTTCACGGTTTGTTTGTTCCATCAGTCTAGCAACCCTGTCCTTTGATCAACTTCATGGGATTTATTTCAAGATTGTATTCTAACAACACTACAATCCATTTTCCCCTCTTTCCTTCAGGATCAAGTTGTGTCAAGATGTCCTTCACTGAGCTACTGGGAACATAAGCAATGGTATGTGAATGTACACTAGCAAATTTGGGTCATTTTGTGACGGCTATTTCGACACTCTTGCGACATTATGTCGTGGATATTGAGACGAATCTTGAGTCTTTCAAACATCGTATCATGGAACGTGAAAATTTTGACGAACTTGAATTAACGTCGCAAGAGGGACGACCGTAGGGAACTTCTCACAATTGCGACAAAAAAAGAAATATCGTCGCCAATACGACAATATAGGAAAATTAAGTGAAACCAACTTTTTGTCGCAATTGTGATGACAACTTTTCTTTATTTGTATAGCAAATTTGTCGCAAGAATTTTTATTGTCATCGAAATTGCGATGAAAACTTTTCATGGTTTATATAGAAAATTCGTCATAGGATTATTATTGTCGTCGAAATTGAGACAAACACTTTTCTTGGTTTATATAGAAAATTAGTCACTGGATTATTACTATCGTCACAATTGCGATGAAAACTTTTCTTGATTTATATAGCAAATTTGTCGCATGAACTTTTATTGTTGTTGAAATTGCGACGATAATTTTCCTTGGTTTATATAGAAAATTCGTCGCAAGATTATTATTGTCATCGCAATTTCGATGACAACTTTTCTTGATTTATATAGCAAATTCGTCGCATGATCTTTGTAGTGCGTCGAAATTGCAACAAAAAAAATTTATTTAAAAAATAATAATAATAATAATTTTTGGGCAAAATAAATAAAAAAAAATTTGAGAGCAATCTGGTGGGAATTAATGCTAACTTGAAAGTTAGCATTAATCCATGTTAATCCATTATGGGATCAAATATGAACTTGAAAGTTCTTTAAGCTAATATATGGTAAGAGTGTTCCTCGGGATTATTATGTTCCTCAACATTAATAGAAAGCAATTTCATCCTTTATTGATTTTCGCATTTTTTGGTATTCCAAATCTATGGGAAAATTATATTTTCTCATTTTTTGGTATTCAAAATCTATGGGAAAATGATATTGACACTAGGAACAACATTTGGTAAGCTAATTTTATGCTCTCAATATTGAAGGTATATATTCTCTTTATGTATATCTATGTGCATAAGTGTATTTAGTACTAACATAATGTTTTATAAGACAATTCATGAATGCTACATTAACATGCATTTTCTATAAGATCCTAAAATATTCATCCTCCAGTACCAAAGGGAAATAAATGTAATGAATGTTCACTAAACTACTCTCAACAAATAACTATGATAATCCTCCAAAGAAACCATATTTCCATATGCATTCAATATATTGATTAATTTGATTCCATAAAATTGGTAGCAAGTATCATTAACATGGAGCTTTCCTATTTCTCATTGCATTGACTACACTTTAGGGCATTAACTTGGTGGTAGCTTGGACTTAACCATGAGGTTTTTGGTTTCTTGTTTATCATTTCTTTG
>ML786919.1:554308-564582 GCA_009831015.1 Picea engelmannii | reverse complement strand
ATATCCACTAGCTTTTATAGGAATCTTTGTAATTTTGCTAAGTCTAGGTTCTATAATTTTGGTAGAAGCATAGGAAAATCTAGTTAACACTGGGCACCTTGAAAAATAGCAACCATGTCTTAAGAAAAATAAAGGGAAATAGTAAGGCTGAATCAAATTTCATGATAAATGTATATCATAATACCAAGTGTATTGATTCTATAAGGACCATCCACTAAATTGATTCTCTTCCATAGGTAAAAGTAGCTATGGATGTTCCATCAAAGAAAAATTAGGAAATAGGAATTCTCATTATCAATTTAGAAAAATTTATAACAAGTTCAAAAAAGTCATAGGGGTTGTGTTATAGGCATTCTCATTATCAATTTAGAAAACTATCTAACAATTTCAACAAAGTCATAGGGGTTGTGTTAGCTTTCGAGGTTACTCTGAAAGTGTTTACACCATGTTTGGTGGTGCTTCATGAGATTTGGGGTACATGGTGTATGATTATCCCTTGGATGGTTTGCGATGGATTTTCACATTGGAGGTGGTTTACTTAGTGGTTGATTAACCTTAGTTGAATTCTTTCATTACATTCCTCCTTGGAGTGTTGGAGATAATTAGATAAATTGGGACATTATTTATGTTGGCCAAATTTATATTGGTTTCTTTCTTGGGAGGATTTCCTACATTGGAAAAGAAGCACTGGCATTATAGAGGAGGGAATTGAGCCCTAGAAAACATAGGGTAGCTTGGATTCTTTCATGGAGTCATGTATTTGACTTGGGGATGCCTTGGTTGCGATAGTGTTCATGTAACTGGAGTGGAACCAATGGAGCATGTGGCTTAGTAAGTGGAGTGGAACCATTGGAGCATGTAACTTAGGTGGAATGATGGAGTCCTTGGATGCTTGATAACAATTGTATAAGCCCATACCTATTCAATTATTTTTCCATAAAAATCAACCCACAAAAATTTGGAATTGCTTCTTCATACTCCAGAGATCATCATGGGGAAATGCAAGGAGGGAAAAAAGGCCCACCATTGGTATGTGAGTAACTTGGTAAACAATCTGGGGTGGCTAGGGTGGGCAAGGGAGGGTGTGTCATCATGGACTCTGGAGGAATAATTGAAACTTCTTTTGCATGGGGACTTGGTGTTTTTTCCAACAACCAAGCAAAATCTTATGCACTTTGGAAAGGATTAAAAATTTATAAAATTTCATGTGCTCAATCGTTGGTTGTAGTGAGAGATTCAAATACAATCATTAACCATATGGAATTCATTGTGCGCTAAAATAGTCTCATTCAACTTCAAGGTTTTTTTCTTGTTGAGCTAACAAAACAAGAATTATTTGGTCTAGAGGAAAGCAAATAACATATGGTAGAGTATAGGATATATGTTTATGGAAGGAAACTAAGTGAACGAGACCAATTTTCAAGATGGTTTCTTAGCAATGACATATGAAATTTATGTTTTATTTGTTTCAATATTTTAAATTCACCTAGTTATTTCTAGACCTAAAGTGTTATTAAATCCTCCATAAATAAATGTGGGGGCCATTACAAAAATCTATTCCAAAGGTCATGCAATCTACAAAACATAAGGTATCGAATTCATATGTATGTTGAAACTTAAAATTTTATTAAATTCAACTAAGAGACGTGTCAATCCCATGGAGAAAACCATGCCAAATCATAAAACATGATATGTGAAGGATGATCAACTCAACTGGCACAAAATTTATATGAAATCGATTTAAACTTCACTTCAAATCTAGAAGTCAACACTTAGATATATTTTGATGAAAAAGAGAATGACATATATTTTTAATCCATATGTGAAAGAATGTCATGTGTCATCTCCTAAAGGTATCACTTGTCTCCTTAACTCTAAATTTATGACATCATCAATGATATGTGGAAACCTATGATTGGTCCATGCCTCAATAAGATAACTTGATAACATCACCATGATGACGTGGATATATATGAACCTGTTGTGCATTACTCTCTAATAATTGCATGTTTCTAACTAATTTATACAATTTTGACGTCACTATACTATATGGTAGGATCTAATAATCCTACCATGAGTTATATAATGTCAAGAGAAGAGGTTGTCTCATGAGGTGTATTATGAAAAAATACCCTTTTAGTACAACTATTGTCATGTTGTTCATCACACTTTATGTGATTTCCATAGAATGGCCATCACATACAAGAAGAGGAGGTTTATCTGGAGCTCAATTGGTTCCATTATATTTGAGAATGGAGTTTAGTGGGTGTAATGTGCATATGAATCTATGTCTAGGCCTAGAGGGTAACTTCCTTCTAACACTATTATTAGGGTTTGATCTCATGGGTGTGTTACAAGTTTGTTTATTAATGGTAGATGGATTGAATTGATCTAGTGTTCTTGTAAGATCTCATTCTAATAATATTTATATGAATGATAAGTATGAAGTTGGGATTTTGAAGGGTAAGTATGCAGGTGGAACTCACATTTTTCATGCCATTTGATTTATCAATATTGTTGTCAATGTTGATTGAATCAATCACTAACTCCAACCAACATTATACATCACCAAGTCCTATGAATAGGTGTTTATGAACATTGAACATTGGAAAAAAAAATGTTAAGGGAGAACATAATATGCCACATCATCTTACAGTAAAAAATCTCTAATTTTTTTTTTATTAAATGAATAATAGTTGTTTACATCATTATCTGTCCTTGGATTTTGAATTTATGTATACAAGGAAATGAAGGAAAATTTAATGACGCAAGAGAAGAAAATGATTTATACCTTTTCGGAAATGTGTTTTGGATCGTGGAGGTGACCACCCTTCAAAGCTACATTTTTCAAAGAMATTAAAAGGTTAAATGACTGAATAATAGATAAACATCTATGAGGAAATAATCATGTACAAGTGCAAAGGAAGGCTACTAGGTGGGCTTGAAACATGAGAACTCTTAGCTCACACATACACAATAAATAAGACAAGATGCCATGCAAAACTCAAGTGCGCCACTATCTAAGGGAGTTTTATCCTTTGGAATACATTGTGCAAGAATATTAGATATGAATTCTACCTAATAAAATATCATCCCATGCTTGAGCACCCCATGTATAATCAAAATCCATATTAACCATATGTATCTAGTGCCTCATCTACCATACAAGAGGTTCAAGAGAATTGCTAAGGCTTGAAGTTCCATTTTAAATTTGTTTATTAAGTGTACCTTACTTGTGGTAGTTTGGAATGGCTTAGCTAAAAGCCACCATGCCTTCACAATGTTATAAACATCATGCATTTTGCTAAAATTTTGCGACCACCAAAAGCTTACTGACATTGTGGGAGGTGAGAACTCATACATCCTTTGAAGAGTATCAATACCATATTGCTTGATTATGTCATCGCTCTATGATTTCAATGTTCAACTTGTTACATCTGCATTCTCAATCAAGGTATTTAGCATGTTTATGCATGGAAACAATTCATCTTTGTATCCCACCTTGTGGAATCACAATACCTTAACATTGAAATCTTTGGGTTCCCGTCCTTGGCTTATTTTTCTACTTGCATGATTTGTGGAAGGTTCAACATCATTGTACATATCATAGAGGAATGAATAAGTAGGCTTTGAGGCAATGTTGACTAGCAACACCATGTCCATGACACAATGAAAAGAATGGTAATGCTCTTCGTCATGTGAGACACAATGAAAAGACACAATGGAAAGAAGGGCAATGCTCTAAAAAAATATTATAAAATGATTGATATGGCCATTTCCAACCCCTCATGTTTAATCCTTAAAACGTATTATTGCATCTTCCCAAAAATTTATTTTTGCATGTTGCACCAAGTTTAAAGTTTGCACATTGCTTGGGAAAAGATGCTTGCCACATGTCACAAGACTTTCAAAGTTGCATATATCATGTCACAAGATTTTGGAAGTTGCATATTGCATATTCAAGTTCTATTTGTTGCCTAGACTCCATAGCACAAGCACAAGGCACCAGCTCTTGCTTGCATTCTCACGTCTTGAATCAAGGAGTATTGAATCAATATATACCAAGTCTTATAAGAGAAGATGAAATTATCATTAAGTGTATAAAAAAATTACATTCACAGATATATACAAGCCATAGAAATAGCCTTGTGTATATTATCAGATGAAAAGTACCCATAATGTTAATGCATTATATTCATCATTACATGTTCAAATATATAATGTACATCTAACTGTCTTATAAAATTATTACATGACATCATGCATTTCTTTTAGTCTTCTTTTGTGCTTTCCAGTTCTTAAGCAATTCATCCATCTCCATATCTTTGTTTATTGGGTGCTCTTCAGTAGTTGATGTTTTTTTAGTCCTTTCACGCTGAGTACATCTGGTCTCGTACCCATGGCATGGATGCTACTATGAGGGGCCATCACCTAAAAAAATAAAAAATATTAAATTTATATGGCCAATTTTTAAATATCATTGAAGTAGTTCATTAATATTAAAAAAAAACTCTGCAATGTAATTATTTACCTGGTCCTCCAGTCGACACTGTTGGAATGGTTGTCGGCCTGTTCACCTGATATTTAGGTCGAGGAGGATCATCTATGACATTCTCTACCATTGAAACGTCAAAATTTACAAGTACAAAATTATTAAGTATATGATTAATGACATTTTACCATCATGGGCCTCAATCACAGGAACATCTTGGGGTTGCACCTCACTGGGATGGGGCTGCTGGGGAGCACCATGATCTTTTGCCTACATTTCACTATCAATGCTCTATTGTCCAATACTAATGGTTTCGTTGATAGTGTTTCTCCCCTAATTAAAACAAAGTAAGACATTAAATTATGGACAATATCAAACATTTACGTATTTTATAAGTAACAAAAGGTTAATGTGGACTGAGTTTTATTTACCTTATCCCGCAAATTGGATCTTGGGGTATGCCCCATTATTTTCCTACGATCAACCACGGCTTTATAACCGTACTTGTAACCAAGTTGGAGGTCTTCCTCCTTGGTTTCAGTTCTGAAGTCGTTTCCCTGCATTGCATAAGGGTATGGTTTTTTAATTTTTTTGGCTACAATTACCTTAAAGTTCTAAGGTGATACAAATAATATTCTTAATATGTTTGGGTACTTACGATTCGTGACTATAACCTCAAGTAGCTGCCCTAGCCTAGATTTTGCTGGCCATGTTTGGAAATACTTGATTTGGTTGCTTTCGAAGTGTCAGGCAACCTATCATCAAAATTTTCAAGTATGTTATATATAACCACACATTTATTTAGATATAAAGAAAAATAAAGCTGGTATTGAATTCAAAAAATTGTAATTTACCTTGGCGTACCAGTTATTTGTTCTCCTGATTTTTTCAAAATCTTTTCTTTTGCATCATTAATGATCGCCTTCCACTCCCTCTCTAGAATTGAGGGAGGATGCTAATACTTAGGATTTCCTGCCAAGATTCTTCTATAAACATTCCGCGTATATTTTAAATATTCACCTGCTGCAGATGTGACCGCTCTTTTATTGAATGTGTCTACACCAAAGAGGCCTTCAAGATAATCCATAAGTTCCTTTTTGAGGTTGGAATTTTGGCAATTCCACCTCATGCGTAAGGTCGCCCCAAAAATAGACAAGGTCTTGCTCTCTAGGTGATTTTAAAAAGGATCATTTCCTAAACACAAAAACATATGATCATTAATTTAAAATTAATAATCTAGATGATTTCTGTATGAGGACAACATTAAACGATTAAAATATGAGTTAAAACTATTTGGGAGTCTTGATTGTTTTGATGGAAGTCCATTATCGTTGACCAAAAATGTGCACGGAAGGTTCCCCATGCTTGTCACACATCTAGCTCCAGGAAATACAACCATCTCAACCACATCACTATGATCCTCATCTCTACCACCATCTCTATACTCTGATCGAGGTGTGGATGCATGTCGGTGCATGTCATGACTCCTATCTAAATTAGGTGTGGAATATGGAGAAGTAAATAGTGCTCTAGAAGCTGTATGACCACCCGCATTAGGACTCTGTAGCATCTCTGTAGCACCACTACTACTAAAACTAGGCTGAACAGGCTCCAAATATTCCTTTATAAAAAGAAAATGTTTTTTTGTGAGATAATGTAAAAGTTAAAGAACAAAGTATCATAATTGAACATATGAGTGCATTAAAAAAAAACACTTTAAATTATGGTTATTACCTTATATGTGTTATGTTGTGACATAAAGAGCTTGATATTTTTTTTGACGTCATGAGTTTGTTATGGATGATCTAACAAGCTAACAAGTTTCTTGTTATCTTTAATGATATTTTTTTTTAATAAGAGAATCGGATCAACGCATGAAAAAAAAACCTCCTCATCAGTGGAATCATGATCCACATGACCTGTGGACTACATATAATTTCAGAAAAAACAATGTTATTTCAATAAAATTATATAAGAAAATAATAAAAACAACGTAAAATGAAAGTGAAAATTGATAATCATTTACATGTTCTGTGGATGTCCCTTTTCCATGATCATCCTTCCACATTATAATATAATTAGAACCCCCAAATATTTAAAAAATTGTTAATGATAACAAAAAAAACAACGTTAAAGATAATATTTACAACAATGTTAAAAATAATAAAAAAATAGAATGCAATAAGTAGAGGTTTATTAAAGAGGTGTTGCATAAGAACTTGCACACTATTAGTCAATGTTTCTATTCGATTCAAATGGTAATCCACTAATAACTCTTCCCTAGGAGCTATCTTTTTTATTGTGCACAGGACTACCCGATTCTCTTCACATCCCTCATATATGCGATTCGGTTGTTTGTTTGTTGTCTCGGGTCGTGTGTTGTTAATAAACCCTACGATATTTCTGGAAGCTTTAGGCCTTCCATCAATATATATAGTTGTTCCCTTATTTTTATCCATGTTTATTAGTTGTATATATAATTTGCGGTGAGTGCATATCTTTGCATACTTCACATGTACCGGACCAGCCGCATCCAATCATTATAATTGTAACATGGTCCGACATAGTCCATCAATTCATTTACTGTATTGTATTTTGCAATTATTCCATCCATTGAAAATAGCCCCAACCATGCAAGGAGGATGGTATAATGCGATATTTCCTATTGTTGACAACGAAGTCAACATCTATAGGAGGTAGTTCCTTAGGTACTCATTTTTTCACCAGATGCTTATACCTAAGTGGAACATCTATGTCTCCTATGCTCTCATCATCATAAGAGCATGATCCTCCTTTGGCAAGAAAAAATTTCATGCGTCTACAAAATTTTATTCTGAATTTTTCACCTATGGTCCTTGTTTGCTTATCATATCTACTAGATGAAGTCGCATTTCCGGCCTCTATTTATCCTAAGATTTCCTCACTCGATGAAGAAATATATGATAGGTACCTGTTTGGGTGTACCTTCAGTTGCATGTGCATGTGTTGTTAGTTAGTAGTCCATCATCATATTCAGAGTTCTAAATAAAATATTTATATATTTAGTTTTGGATGCACAATTAGACTAGGGTGAAATTACCAATATTAGTGGTCAACCACCTAATTTAATTTTATATCCATCTTGATTTTGGACATATTAAGGACATATTAATGTGATAACACTAAGGACATGATAAATTTATCATATGGATCTAAAAACAAAATAGTAGTAAGGTTGTTGTTTGTTGGATTTGTGCAAATTAGAATTATTATAATAAATGTCCATTGAAGATGAGGGGCAATGCAATGGAGTAAGAAATCCAACCATCAGTTGGTGTGTTTCAAATATTGGGTGCTTTAGTTGGAAATATGTCTAAGTAAATCCAAGAGTAGAACTATACAAATATTACTTTTGTTCGATACAAGAGTAGAACTATACAAATATTAGTTTTGTTCAAGCCAAGATTAGAACTATACAAATACTAGTTTTGTTCAATCCAAGTTGAAGAATAAGTTAGTTATGGCTATAAGAATAAGATAAGAATAGCATTCTCCATTGACCTTGTGTAAACCATTCCATTTGGTGTTTGTTGCACTAAGTGTAAAGAACAATGTTGGATAATTATAAGACATAAGTTAGGTATGAGCTATTTGTTACCTCTTTATAACCTTTTATTTTAATTGTATCCATATTTTTTATTGATCAAATGAGGAATTAACTTGAAATTGATGCCATTAGACACAAACTCAATCCTAAGGTACAACGTTGATCCCAACATTGATCCCAGGTACAACACCACCTTCCCTGTGTTGTCACCTTGTGTAGGAAGTCTAAAATATTATGGCCTCTATGGTACCACCTACTATACCAAAGTTGAGGGGGGATAGTTGATAGTCGACACCAAGACCAACAAAGCAGGGTTGATTACTCTGAGGGCCCCAATGCGACCTCGTGATTGACCCTTGTGTTAGAAGGGATTCCCAAAGTCAGTGATATAGCAACTATATTTCACTCCCTAACTCAAGGATTTGTGTTTGTTTAGCATCTTTGGAAAGTTATTCTCACAATCCTATTCTAAAGCTCTACACCTAAGCTAAGAGGGTTTGAAGATCCCTAGAAAAGTTGCTAGATAAATTTTAATTAGCGCTTGATTTTAGGCTGTTGTTACTCAAAGGAGTGTTCATGAAACTGATGGCGTTTTGACTTGACTCTTTAAACCATGCAAGAGGAAACTGAAATGCAAGAAATTCAACTTCGATGAAAACTAGCTATGGGAAGGAGAAAGAGGTTTCCAATTCTGTAATTTTTCTCATATGGAATCCTTACTAATCTCAAGCGTATGCAAAGGCTTCATGAAGATTGTAAAGACATTGTGATAAAAGAAGGTGTATGATTTGCTTTAGTGTGTAGATTTTGAAGGGATATTTGATGAAGAGAAAGAAACACAACTATTTATGATACCTCCTTCTTTGTCTGGCTTGGTTGTGTCTGGCTTGGTCGTGACCTTAAAATTAGATTATTACTATTATTATTATTATTATTATTATTATATATAGGACCCTTTTCAAACATATCAAAAAATATGCAAATTTATTGAATCCCCTCTTTCTACATCATATATTGTCATATTGTAATGTTTAAGTATGTATAAAGAGACTTTTGTAGCCAAAAGGCTTAATGGTGGAGTCCATGTGTATTCTTTGTATGGATTACATACAGGTGAATATCTTCATAGAGGAATCTACTAGACAAGTTAAACTCACAGAGGGTTTTCACTTTACCACTCTAATGGTTTTCATTGTTGGTCAAAGGGGGTGGTAAATCCCCCCACTAAAGTATAATTATATCCAAAGCATGTGGTAGATTTATCCCTTTGAAAAAGTGGGGCCATCATGGCCATGTTATCCCCGATATCTAGGGATAACTAGGAGATCATGTATCGAGGCCCACATTGTCCTAGACATGGAGTACCGAGAGCAGATCGACTTGAGTATGGCCCTTGAGGGCCCATCTATCTTCTTCTTCGTCAGATTTGTCCTGTCAGCAGTAGCAGTTTCCATCACCACTGGCCTGGGCTTGCATCAGAGAGGACTCTTGCTCCATGAGGAAATTGGTCCAGGGTATCATGGTATGTGTCATATTTGATCACTATAACCTTCTTATATATGCATTAGGTTCCTTTCATTTCGGATGACTGCTTGGATCTTACACTAATCCACTTGACCATTGTTGGGGTGATTGATGGGGTAACTTAGCAAGCTGGTATTCATGGGTTTTGGTTAGCCACCAAGGGGGATTTGCAGATCCATCGTCCACTCCCACCATCTTATCACTTTTACATCTTATACCCCGCTCATCCATCCCATTCCCCTAGTCTGGCCATTAGGATGACCTCTCAGGGTACATTTTCTCTTGTGGGAAGAAGGGGATAAAGGCCTAGGGGGTAAAAGTAGCTGGTAAAAGATAAAAGCCATAGGAAATAAAACCTAGAGATGCTTCGCCCAGGGGATCCCCGAGAAGGAAATAAAAAGCCTCTCGATAAGAAACTAAGGGACCCTAAGAAATGAATAAATAAATGCAAGAACTAACCAAGAGGATGGGAGGTCTCATCACGAGCCAGCCCATTATGTTCATAGGTATTCAGCAGTATGAAATTGCTACTATCTGGTCACCAAAACAGGGCAGTGACCTTTGGTTGCATGGCCAAAGGAAAGGGGGTCTCATCACGAGCCAACCTTCTCATTTCTGCAAAGATACTAGTGGGTAACGCTGTCAGCTCTGGCCACCAAGCCAAGGCAGTGT